>CM069862.1:2894912-3104912 GCA_036172795.1 Pelodytes ibericus | reverse complement strand
CATAGACAGTAATATACCTGAAACGTGCGGATTGTTCCCGATTGGTGGGCTATTACTTTGTGGAACGTTTCGCCAAATGGTTCACGAAATATCGTCGTTTTTGTGGCGAAATCGGTCCCATAGGAATGAATGGCGGAACGTTCAAAACTAGAGTGGAAGCTGAAAAATCAGGACATGATTTCTAAACTGCCACCACTCCCTCATCTTCAAGCCCACCTACACAAACATTATATTAAAACGTTCAGCTATCCCTGCTGTCACTAAACATGTCCACAGCTAAGCCATAGTCCTGATAGTTTTCACAATATGACCATTTGTTTGCAACTCACGCCGTCCATTGACATTCATTGAAACTCCAGCCACCTCAAATTTGAAAGGCAATATCTACAATGCGACTGTGCCTTCATGTTTAATATTTCAGAGACATACTATGCATCAAAATGTAGGTCTGGGTCTTGTGATTCTCACAATATAAAGTTCTTCACTGTAGTTTTTAAAATAAGACCGTTTGAAGATGGCAACTGCACTCCAACCTTTCCACAGTTACTCCAGCCACTCCAACCACACAACAGCTACTCCAGCCACTCCACCCAGCTACTCCCGCCACTCCACCCAGCTACTCCCGCCACTCCACCCAGTTACTCCAGCCACTCCACCCAGCTACTCCAGCCACTCCACCCAGTTACTCCAGCCACTCCACCCAGCTACTCCAGCCACTCCACCCAGCTACTCCCGCCACTCCCCCCAGTTACTCCAGCCACTCCACCCAGCTACTCCCGCCACTCCACCCAGCTACTCCCGCCACTCCACCCAGTTACTCCAGCCACTCCACCCAGCTACTCCAGCCACTCCACCCAGTTACTCCGCCCACTCCCCCCAGTTACTCCGCCCACTCCCCCCAGTTACTCCGCCCACTCCACCCAGTTACTCCGCCCACTCCACCCAGTTACTCCAGCCACTCCCCCCAGTTACTCCAGCCACTCCCCCCAGTTACTCCAGCCACTCCCCCCAGTTACTCCAGCCACTCCACCCAGTTACTCCAGCCACTCCACCCAGTTACTCTGCCCACTCCAGTTGTAGACTACTGGTGGAGGCAACAACACTTCACACAATTTCCCCACAAATTGGAGCTTTTCTAGTTTTTTTATATTATATGGTTTGCACATTGTTGTTCTAAGCGCTCCAGCTATATACTTTCATTTTCATTATAGGAATCATTTAAGGGTTGCTTTTCCAGCTCTATATTTAATTAATATTCTCTATGTATATTTTTTTTGATTTGGTAGCGCCTTTTTAGTCATAAGATATTTTGTTGCTGCTATAGTAACCGTCCAGCCTCTCTCCAAGCCCCTCCATGTACAGGCCCCAGTGGAATTATATCAATGAAATATACTGTAAGTATGTCACACACATACACCACAGAGCCACAGTCACAGTATAAGCAGTGTTTGGGTGATACAGTCACAGTATAAGCAGTGTTTGGGTGATACAGTCACAGTATAAGCTGTGTTTGGGTGATACAGTCACAGTATAAGCTGTGTTTGGGTGATACAGTCACAGTATAAGCAGTGTTTAGGTGATACAGTCACAGTATAAGCAGTGTTTAGGTGATACAGTCACAGTATAAGCAGTGTTTAGGTGATACAGTCACAGTATAAGCAGTGTTTAGGTGATACAGTCACAGTATGAGCAGTGTTTGGGTGATACAGTCACAGTATAAGCAGTGTTTGGGTGATACAGTCACAGTATAAGCAGTGTTTAGGTGATACAGTCACAGTATAAGCAGTGTTTGGGTGATACAGTCACAGTATGAGCAGTGTTTGGGTGATACAGTCACAGTATAAGCAGTGGTTAGGTGATACAGTCACAGTATAAGCAGTGGTTAGGTGATACAGTCACAGTATAACTAGTGTTTGGGTGATACAGTCACTGTATAAGCAGTGTTTGGGTGAGGATACAGTCACAGTATAAGCAGTGTTTGGGTGATACAGTCACAGTATAAGCAGTGTTTGGGTGACACAGTCACAGTATAAGCAGTGTTTGGGTGATACAGTCACAGTATAAGCAGTGTTTGGGTGATACAGTCACAGTATAAGCAGTGGTTAGGTGATACAGTCACAGTATAAGCAGTGTTTAGGTGATACAGTCCCAGTATAAGCAGTGTTTGGGTGAGGATACAGTCACAGTATAAGCAGTGTTTAGGTGATACAGTCACAGTATAAGCAGTGTTTGAGTGACAGTCACGGTATAAGCAGTGTTTGGGTGATACAGTCACAGTATAAGCAGTGTTTGGGTGATACAGTCACAGTATAAGCAGTGTTTGGGTGACACAGTCACAGTATATATCCCTGACCACAGAGACAGATTGCCCCCACATGTTTGCGCAGCACCACATTGCTCCCTCATAATCCAGTGAGGACAGTCTGGATGTCTGTGTAGGCACTAAGGGAGGATGTACCACCAACAATGGTAGTGCTAGCTCTGCTGTCACCCCCCTAACGTCTGCTCCTGCCCACTTCCAGTCTGCCGCCATAGGCCTAGTTAGCCTAGGCAGGCAGTGGGCCTTCTCTCACTAGTCCTGCGGAGACAGAGGCGTACAGTCAGGGGAAGTAAGATTACTGCCTGGACCCTCCTCTGCTTCAAGTTTAGTTATGGGGGTCTCACCTCCTGGTCACTGCTGTAGGTCCCCAGCGAGCTGAGACACGGCTCGATGCTCAGATGCCAGAGAACCTCATCTTCTTGGTAGAAATCCAAGGCCTTGTTCAGGATTCTGGAAAATAAGAAAAGAGAGATGCACAGAGGCCACAAGACAAGTCACAGTTACATCGGGCGAAAAGGAGACTTATAGTCCATCTCGTTCAACCATTGCCCACACCAGAATTGTCTGCTCTGCAGAAAGGTCATCATTCAGAGATGAAATTAAATCTGTAAGCGCCATTTCTGAGTCGGTCCAAATAATTGGTATGTCACAGCCTGCTGCTCTGGCATGGTTACATTGACGACATCCTAATATTTGGAAGGGCTCAGAAAGGCGCTTACAGATTTAATTTGAATTGATTCTAATGAACATGCTAATGAACATGCTAATGAACATGCTAATGAACATGATCTTCATTTTGCTTTCACTATACATAAAACTCAGATTATTTCTTAGATCTAACCCCGTCCGCAGGAAACATTAATACAAAACCCAAATGGCTTATCAGTTATCAAAGAAGCCATCATATAAACATCCCGAAGGGCCAGCTGACCAGAATCAACCGGCTCATCCAATCTACATGATGGATTTAGAGAGATGATGCCCCAATCTCCTGCTAGAAAAGAGTCTTGTAGAAGTCAGAAAATATAGGCAAATCTGTCAATAAAGACGTTAATCTTAGCTGCCCTTTAATCAGTCCTACAGCTACCTCTAGATAAAGTATGGCCTATTCTTAAAGGGACACTACCACCATTCTTCATTTCAGATATGTCTTGTTTTTGTTATGTGACTGTATTTAATAAAATATTTTACTAAACAAGTGTGACTGGGCGCGGCCATTTTGTGAAATATAGTGTTTTTGGTGCCACCCTCAGTGACTTTACAGCACAAGTATGTCACTTTGGGGCTGGGGACACAGAATGCAGTCTATAGGTCACTGCATTGAATGGGGGTGGGTGGGGGGTAATGGAACGATGACATCACAAGGTGTAACTGTGACATCACAAGGGGCGGAGTTTTGATCCTGTTTGATAACGTAAACATTCTAAACAACATGTCCGCCCCCTGATAGAGCTATACAGAGCAAAGATTCTAAACAACATGTCCACCCCGATAGAGCTATACAGAGCAAAGATTCTAAACAACATGTCTGCCCCCTGATAGAGCTATACAGAGCAAAGATTCTAAGCAACATGTCCTCCCCCTGATAGAACTATACAGAGCAAAGATTCTAAACAACATGTCCACCCCTGATAGAGCTATACAGAGCAAAGATTCTAAGCAACATGTCTGCCCCCCAATAGAGCTATACAGAGCAAAGATTCTAAACAACATGTCTGTCCCCTGATAGAGCTATACAGAGCAAAGATTCTAAGCAACATGTCCACCCTGATAGAGCTATACAGAGCAAAGATTCTAAGCAACATGTCCGCCCCCTGCTAGAGCTATACAGAGCAAAGATTCTAAACAACATGTCCCCCCCCCCGCCCCGATAGAGCTATACAGAGCAAAGATTCTAAACAACATGTCCACCCCCTGATAGAGCTATACGGAGCAAAGATTCTAAACAACATGTCTGCCCCCTGATAGAGCTATACAGAGCAAAGATTCTAAACAACATGTCCGCCCCCTGATAGAGCTATACATAGCAAAGATTCTAAACAACATGCCCTCCCCCTGATAGAGCTATACAGAGCAAAGATTCTAAACAACATGTCCTCCCCCTGATAGAGCTATACAGAGCAAAGATTCTAACCAACATGTCCGCCCCTGATTATACATTATACTCACAATCCAGGTGTAGCTATAAATCATGACATTGTCTCATTTCAATTAAACACATCCATCCATTTAATTGGCTAGAAGTTACAGAAACAGGGTGTGAGTCTGAGATAAGGTTTGGTTGATAAGTTGATACTGGAGGTTGAGAGTGAGGACCAGAGATACCTGAAAAGACCCGGGGAGACTGATTTTGGGAGAGCTGCCACTAGTGGGGTGAGAGCTGCCACTAGTGGGGTGAGAGCTGCCACTAGTGGGGTGAGAGCTGCCACTAGTGGGGTGAGAGCTGCCACTAGTGGGGTGAGAGCTGCCACTAGTGGGGTGAGAGCTGCCACTAGTGGGGTGAGAGCTGCCACTAGTGGGGTGAGAGCTGCCACTAGTGGGGTGAGAGCTGCCACTAGTGGGGTGAGAGCTGCCACTAGTGGGGTGAGAGCTGCCACTAGTGGGGTGAGAGCTGCCACTAGTGGGGTGAGAGCTGCCACTAGTGGGGTGAGAGCTGCCACTAGTGGGATGAGAGCTGCCACTAGTGGGATGAGAGCTGCCACTAGTGGGGTGAGAGCTGCCACTAGTGGGGTGAGAGCTGCCACTAGTGGGGTGAGAGCTGCCACTAGTGGGGTGAGAGCTGCCACTAGTGGGGTGAGAGCTGCCACTAGTGGGGTGAGAGCTGCCACTAGTGGGGTGAGAGCTGCCACTAGTGGGGTGAGAGCTGCCACTAGTGGGGTGAGAGCTGCCACTAGTGGGGTGAGAGCTGCCACTAGTGGGGTGAGAGATGGGAATGTTTTAGAAAAGGGCTGAGTCTCTCTCCTTCTGGGGAGAACTCAGGAATATGAGGCTTTTAATAGCACAAGTTCACTATAACAAGAGAAATCTCCATACATATAGTATTGAGCTAAGTCCCAGGAGTAACTCCCATCAATCAATTCTTCAATGGAAGGAGTCTCAACTGCAAACCAACCTCTGCCGGTAATGTATAAATGTGGTCATTTGTTTCTAGCATAATCTCATTTTTATGGATGTCATTAGCATATATATTTGGGTAAATGTAACTTAAATCCCACACTTTCTGGGATCTATATGTTTTAGCCTGGTGTTTTTCTGTCATCCTTTCTGCAGAAGGAAGCCAGAGGAATATCCTATAGATATTAACAAACCATAAGTTCTTATAGTCTAGCTATTTACCCAAATATGTCATATCTAATCTCCAGAGATTATCTAAGATTCTCATTCTTAAAGTCTGAGCTAGGATACATACATTATCATTTACTGAGTAGTTTAATAGTCACCTTGAGTAGTTATATGATAATGAATTATTTATTTGGGTATTTTTAGTCGGACCCATATATATGAATCATCAATTTTTCATACTTTTTAATGATTCATAATTAATAACCAATATTCATATTTTTATGGTTATTAACCCCTTCCCAACCTTATGACGAGTTAACTCGTCATAAGAGCCGCAGCGTTAGCGACCTTATGACGAGTTAACTCGTCATGCAGTCTAGCCGGCGGTGCGCTCCGTGGGCACCGCCAGCTAGTCTGCAACGGGTCCAGGACTAAGCCTAGCACCCGAGGCAAAGCTCCTGGACCCGATCGGTCAGTTTCCGGGCATGTGATTGCGGTGATTGCTCAATCACCGCGATAACATGCAAATTAGATGCAAAGTCAGTGTGTTCACACACTGCCTCTAATTCACTCTCTGTGCTTCACGTTCTTATAGTGACAGAGAGAGACCTGTAAGTAAAAATAAATTAATTACATACACATAGGTAAAAAAAAAAAATAAAAAAAAAATAAAAAAAAAATTAACCCTTTCTTTGCTGATCACAGTTTTTAACTGTGATCAGTTTCCTTCCACTTTATGGCAGTCATTTAGTTTTTTTTTTTAACAGATTTTTTTATTTTTACAATTTATAAAGTTTTTTTGAATAAATAAAGGTAATTTTAATATATTTATTTAATAAAATTTAACCCCTGCATGCCTGTTGCATGATTTTTACTGATCTGACATCGCACTCTTCAGAGTTTTTTCTGTCTTTTTTGTTATGGGGGGTTTGGGAACCAATATTTTTCTTTTTTATTAGTTAGTTAATTAGGGGGGATAAGTGGGTTAGTGTTGCACTAGTTATGTAGCTTATTATTGGGAAAATAATGGGGAAAAACTTTTTTTTCCTCAAAAATTTCCTCTTTTCTATGTATTTTTTAATACTAAAATGTAAATCATTTTTATGTATGGGGTATCAAAAGAAAGCTCTATCTGTCCTCTAAAAAACAACATATAACTTGTATGGGTGCGTTAAATGAGAGAGAGGGAAATTATGTTTAGAAAACCGCGTATTAAAAATTGAAAAACGCTCTGGTCCTTGGCCCAGGAAAATCCCTGGTCCTTAAAGGGTTAGTATCCGACAAAACAACACGTCTGCCCCCTGATAGAGCTAATGCCTAGAATACACACTGTATAAACGCCTCACCGATATAATGACAGCTGCAGGCGTCTGTCAGTTCTCAGCTGCTCCAGGCATGATAGGAGTTGTTGGAAGAAGTCACAGTCAGTAAGGAGCTGAGGGATGTCGCATCGCATGGAGGATGTGTCATCACAAATGCAGCGCTCCAGAGCGGGCAGCAGCTCCCGACGCATCCCACTGTCCTTCATGGTGGAGAGCAAGGTCGGCAAATCCATCTCCTGCACAGCCAGCGTTGTACTATCTCCTGAAACAGAGATGGGGTCATGAGTGTAAGCAGAGTGAGGGTCAGCGAGCGCAGGGAGGGTCAGCGAGCGCAGGGAGGGTCAGCGAGCGCAGGGAGGGTCAGCGAGCGGGGCACAGGCAGACAGTGAGCAGAGATGGAAGGGAAGGATGGAAGGAAAAACACTGCTCATACTGCTCATAATGTGACTGTACAGAATAAAGGGATTCTGTCACCTAAACACCGCTCACACTGTGACTGTACAGAATAAAGGGATTCTGTCACCTAAACACCGCTCACACTGTGACTGTACAGAATAAAGGGATTCTGTCACCTAAACACTGCTCACACTGTGACTGTACAGAATAAAGGGATTCTGTCACCTAAACACCGCTCACACTGTGACTGTACAGAATAAAGGGATTCTGTCACCTAAACACCCCTCATACTGTGACTGTACAGAATAAAGGGATTCTGTCACCTAAACACCGCTCACACTGTGACTGTACAGAATAAAGGGATTCTGTCACCTAAACACCGCTCACACTGTGACTGTACAGAATAAAGGGATTCTGTCACCTAAACACCGCTCACACTGTGACTATACAGAATAAAGGGATTCTGTCACCTAAACACTGCTCATACTGTGACTGTACAGAATAAAGGGATTCTGTCAAGTAAACACCGCTCACACTGTGACTGTACAGAATAAAAGGGACTGTGCCAAGTAAACACCGCTCACACTGTGACTGTACAGAATAAAGGGATTCTGTCACCTAAACACCGCTCACACTGTGACTGTACAGAATAAAGGGATTCTGTCACCTAAACACCGCTCACACTGTGACTGTACAGAATAAAGGGATTCTGTCACCTAAACACCGCTCACACTGTGACTGTACAGAATAAAGGGATTCTGTCACCTAAACACCGCTCATACTGTGACTGTACAGAATAAAGGGATTCTGTCACCTAAACACCGCTCATACTGTGACTGTACAGAATAAAGGGATTCTGTCACCTAAACACCGCTCACACTGTGACTGTACAGAATTAAGGGATTTTGTCATCTAAACACCGCTCACACTGTGACTGTACAGAATAAAGGGATTCTGTCACCTAAACACCGCTCACACTGTGACTGTACAGAATAAAGGGATTCTGTCACCTAAACACCGCTCACACTGTGACTGTACAGAATAAATTGATTCTGTCACCTAAACACCGCTCACACTGTGACTGTACAGAATAAAGGGATCCTGTCACCCAAACATCGCTCACACTGTAACTGTACAGAATAAAGGGATTCTGTCACCCAAACACCGCTCATACTGTGACTGTACAGAATAAAGGGATTCTGTCACCTAAACACCGCTCACACTGTGACTGTACAGAATAAAGGGATTTTGTCATCTAAACACCGCTCACACTGTGACTGTACAGAATAAAGGGATTCTGTCACCTAAACACCGCTCACACTGTGACTGTACAGAATAAAGGGATTCTGTCACCTAAACACCGCTCACACTGTGACTGTACAGAATAAATTGATTCTGTCACCTAAACACCGCTCACACTGTGACTGTACAGAATAAAGGGATCCTGTCACCCAAACATCGCTCACACTGTAACTGTACAGAATAAAGGGATTCTGTCACCCAAACACCGCTCATACTGTGACTGTACAGAATAAAGGGATTCTGTCACCTAAACACCGCTCACACTGTGACTGTACAGAATAAAGGGATTCTGTCACCTAAACACTGCTCATACTGTGACTGTACAGAATAAAGGGATTCTGTCACCTAAACACTGCTCATACTGTGACTGTACAGAAAAAAAGGATTCAGTCACCTAAACACCGCTCATACTGTGACTGTACAGAATAAAGGGATTCTGTCACCTAAACACTGCTCACACTGTGACTGTACAGAATAAAGGGATTCTGTCACCTTAACACCGCTCGTACTGTGACTGTACAGAATAAAGGGATTCTGTCACCTAAACACCGCTCACACTGTGACTGTACAGAATAAAGGGATTCTGTCACCTAAACACTGCTCATACTGTGACTGTACAGAATAAAGGGATTCTGTCACCTAAACACCGCTCACACTGTGACTGTACAGAATAAAGGGATTATGTCACCTAAACACCGCTCATACTGTGAATGTACAGAAAAAAGAGATTCTGTCACCTAAACACCGCTCACACTGTGACTGTACAGAATAAAGGGATTCTGTCACCTAAACACCGCTCATACTGTGACTGTACAGAATAAAGGGATTCTGTCACCTAAACACCGCTCATACTGTGACTAGAGAATAAAGGGATTCTGTCACCTAAACAACACTCACACTGTGACTGTACAGAATAAAGGGATTCTGTCACCTAAACACCGCTCATACTGTGACTAGAGAATAAAGGGATTCTGTCACCTAAACACCACTCACACTGTGACTGTACAGAATAAAGGGATACGGTCACCCAAACACCGCTCATACTGTGACTGTACAGAATAAAGGGATTCTGTCACCTAAACACCGCTCAGACTGTGACTGTACAGAATAAAGGGATTCTGTCACCTAAACACCGCTCACACTGTGACTGTACAGAATAAAGGGATTCTGTCACCTAAACACCGCTCACACTGTGACTGTACAGAATAAAGGGATTCTGTCACCTAAACACCGCTCACACTGTGACTGTACAGAATAAAGGGATTCTGTCACCTAAACACCGCTCACACTGTGACTGTACAGAATAAAGGGATACTGTCACCCAAACACCGCTCATACTGTGACTGTACAGAATAAAGGGATTCTGTCACCTAAACACCGCTCACACTGTGACTGTACAGAATAAAGGGATTCTGTCACCTAAACACCGCTCACACTGTGACTGTACAGAATAAAGGGATTCTGTCACCTAAACACCGCTCACACTGTGACTGTACAGAATAAAGGGATTCTGTCACCTAAACACCGCTCATACTGTGAATGTACAGAATAAAGGGATTCTGTCACCTAAACACCGCTCACACTGTGACTGTACAGAATAAAGGGATTCTGTCACCTAAACACCGCTCATACTGTGAATGTACAGAATAAAGGGATTCTGTCACCTAAACACCGCTCATACTGTGACTGTACAGAATAAAGGGATTCTGCCAAGTAAACACCGCTCACACTGTGACTGTACAGAATAAAGGGATTCTGTCACCTAAACACCGCTCACACTGTGACTGTACAGAATAAAGGGATCGTGTCACCCAAACATCGCTCACACTGTGACTGTACAGAATAAAGGGATTCTGTCACCCAAACACCGCTCATACTGTGACTGTACAGAATAAAGGGATTCTGTCACCTAAACACTGCTCACACTGTGACTGTACAGAATAAAGGGATTCTATCACCTAAACACCGCTCATACTGTGACTATACAGAATAAAGGGATTCTGTCACCTAAACACTGCTCGTACTGTGACTGTACAGAATAAAGGGATTATGTCACCTAAACACTGCTCATACTGTGACTATACAGAATAAAGGGATTATGTCACCTAAACACCGCTCATACTGTGACTGTACAGAATAAAGGGATTCTGTCACCTAAACACCGCTCATACTGTGACTGTACAGAATAAAGGGATACTGTCACCTAAACACTGCTCACACTGTGACTATACAGAATAAAGGGATACTGTCACCTAAACACTGCTCATACTGTGACTATACAGAATAAAGGGATTATGTCACCTAAACATAGGGGGGGCAGTCCTAAGAGTAATGTGGGTGCTTGTGATTGACCGCTGCACGTCATAATTTCACTATATTTTGGATACTTTAATAAAAGGATTGATTTTGCTTAGTGATCTCCCCTTCTTTTCTTCTGTGGAACATTATGCACTAGGAATATCGACAGTGAAAGTGGCATTAAATGGCAGGGATTCTGTCACCTAAACACCGCTCACACTGTGACTGTACAGAATAAAGGGATTCTGTCACCTAAACACCGCTCACACTGTGACTGTACAGAATAAAGGGATTCTGTCACCTAAACACCGCTCATACTGTGAATGTACAGAATAAAGGGATTCTGTCACCTAAACACCGCTCACACTGTGACTGTACAGAATAAAGGGATTCTGTCACCTAAACACCGCTCATACTGTGAATGTACAGAATAAAGGGATTCTGTCACCTAAACACCGCTCATACTGTGACTGTACAGAATAAAGGGATTCTGCCAAGTAAACACCGCTCACACTGTGACTGTACAGAATAAAGGGATTCTGTCACCTAAACACCGCTCACACTGTGACTGTACAGAATAAAGGGATCGTGTCACCCAAACATCGCTCACACTGTGACTGTACAGAATAAAGGGATTCTGTCACCCAAACACCGCTCATACTGTGACTGTACAGAATAAAGGGATTCTGTCACCTAAACACTGCTCACACTGTGACTGTACAGAATAAAGGGATTCTATCACCTAAACACCGCTCATACTGTGACTATACAGAATAAAGGGATTCTGTCACCTAAACACTGCTCGTACTGTGACTGTACAGAATAAAGGGATTATGTCACCTAAACACTGCTCATACTGTGACTATACAGAATAAAGGGATTATGTCACCTAAACACCGCTCATACTGTGACTGTACAGAATAAAGGGATTCTGTCACCTAAACACCGCTCATACTGTGACTGTACAGAATAAAGGGATACTGTCACCTAAACACTGCTCACACTGTGACTATACAGAATAAAGGGATACTGTCACCTAAACACTGCTCATACTGTGACTATACAGAATAAAGGGATTATGTCACCTAAACATAGGGGGGGCAGTCCTAAGAGTAATGTGGGTGCTTGTGATTGACCGCTGCACGTCATAATTTCACTATATTTTGGATACTTTAATAAAAGGATTGATTTTGCTTAGTGATCTCCCCTTCTTTTCTTCTGTGGAACATTATGCACTAGGAATATCGACAGTGAAAGTGGCATTAAATGGCAGGGCCTCATTTCACACTCTGCCCATATGGAGCTTTATGCAGCACTTTACTATTGATTATTGAAAGCATGCAAATAAATAATTGAATCCTCTGTTCTGTATAGCACTATCAGGGGGCAGACATGTTGTTTAAAAGCTTTGCTCTGTATAGCTCTATCAGGGGGCGGACATGTTGTTTAGAATCTTTGCTCTGTATAGCTCTATCAGGGGAGGACATGTTGTTTAGAATCTTTGCTCTGTATAGCTCTATCAGGGGGCAGACATGTTGGTTAGAATCTTTGCTCTGTATAGCTATATAAGGGGCGGATATGTTGTTTAGAATCTTTGCTCTGTATAGCTCTATCAGGGGTGGACATGTTGTTTAGAATCTTTGCTCTGTATAGCACTATCAGGGGTGGACATGTTTAGAATCTTTGCTCTGTATAGCTCTATCAGGGGTGGACATGTTTGAAATCTTTGCTCGGTATAGCTCTATCAGGGGAGGACATGTTGTTTAGAATCTTTGCTCTGTATAGCTCTATCAGGGGTGGACATGTTGTTTAGAATCTTTGCTCTGTATAGCTCTATCAGGGGTGGACATGTTGTTTAGAATCTTTGCTCTGTATAGCTCTATCAGGGGGCAGACATGTTGTTTAGAATCCTTGCTCTGTATAGCTCTATCAGGGTGGACATGTTGTTTAGAATCTTTGCTCTGTATAGCTCTATCAGGGGCGGACATGTTGTTTAGAATCTTTGCTCTGTATAGCTCTATCAGGGGGCGGACATGATGTTTAGAATCTTTGCTCTGTATAGCTCTATCAGGGGTGGACATGTTGTTTAGAATATTTGCTCTGTATAGCTCTATCAGGGGTGGACATGTTTAGAATCTTTTGCTCTGTTTAGTGCGGACATTCTGAAGGAAGATCTGACCCAAGATTCTAAACAACATGTCCGTCCCCAGATGAAGCTATTGTGCTGTAGACAGTCCTCATTTAAGACGTGATGGACCCAGCATCTCACCTGTGGTCTCAGTGTCTGTCTTCTCCTTCTTTAGGAGCTCCATCAACTGCTTCTGTAAGAAGAGGTCCCAGCGGCCGGGGCTGGAGTTACTTGGGTAATCAGTGAAGCTCTGCAGGACAGAGGGCAATGCGCAGCTGGACAGCTGCTTGGCCAGACCCCTGTGATTCTCGATCAGCATGCGGACCACCAGGAGCCCATTATACACTGAGGAGAAGCACCTGCGGAGAAGCACAGATCAGACTGTAACAATGCAAAAGCAGCATGTGGCAGATGTTTGCACAGTTCCCAAAACCAGCCATGTTTGCAAGGACACATGTTGCACATGTTGCAGAAAGAGCATGTTAAGTGCAGCCCGGCAGTATGTAGGATGTATATACACACACACACACAATCCAATTCATGTAAAGTGCAGCCCGGCAGTATGTAGGATGTATATACACAGACACACACAATCCATGCAAAGTGCAGCCCGGCAGTATGTAGGATGTATATACACACACACACACAATCCAATTCATGTACAGTGCAGCCCGGCAGTATGTAGGATGTATATACACACACACAATCCAATTCATGTAAAGTGCAGCCTAGAAGTATGTAGGATGTATATACACACACACACAATCCAATTCATGTACAGTGCAGCCCGGCAGTATGTAGAATGTATATACACACACACAATCCAATTCATGTAAAGTGCAGCCTGGCAGTATGTAGGATGTATATACACACACAGACACAATCCAATTCATGTAAAGTGCAGCCCGGCAGTATGTAGGATGTATACACACACACACACACAATCCAATGCATGTAAAGTGCAGCCCGGCAGTATGTATGATGTATATACACACACACAATCCAATTCATGTAAAGTGCAGCCCGGCAGTATGTAGGATGTATATACACACACACACAATCCAATTCATGTAAAGTGCAGCTGGGCAGTATGTAGGATGTATATACACACAGACACACAATCCAATTCATGTAAAGTGCAGCCTAGCAGTATGTAGGATGTATATACACACACACACAATCCAATTCATGTAAAGTGCAGCCCGGCAGTATGTAGAATGTATATACACACAGACACAATCCAATTCATGTAAAGTGCAGCTGGGCAGTATGTAGGATGTATATACACACACACACACACAATCCAATTCATGTAAAGTGCAGCCTGGCAGTATGTAGGATGTATATACACACACACACAATCCAATTCATGTAAAGTGCAGCCTGGCAGTATGTAGGATGTATATACACACACACACACAATCCAATTCATGTAAAGTGCAGCCCAGCAGTATGTAGGATGTATATACACACACACACAATCCAATACATGTAAAGTGCAGCCCGGCAGTATGTAGGATGTATATACACACACACACAATCCAATTCATGTAAAGTGCAGCCCCGGCAGTATGTAGGATGTATATATACACACACACACAATCCAATACATGTAAAGTGCAGCCCGGCAGTATGTAGGATGTATATACACACACACACAATCCAATTCATGTAAAGTGCAGTCTGGCAGTATGTAGGATGTATATACACTCACACAATCCAATTCATGTAAAGTGCAGCCGGCAGTATGTCGGATGTATATATACACACACACAATCCAATTCATGCAAAGTGCAGCCCGGCAGTATGTAGGATGTATATACACACACACACAATCCAATACATGTAAAGTGCAGCCCGGCAGTATGTAGGATGTATATACACACACACACAATCCAATTCATGTAAAGTGCAGCCCGGCAGTATGTAGGATGTATATACACACACACACACACAATCCAATTCATGTAAAGTGCAGCCCGGCAGTATGTAGGATGTATATACACACACACACAATCCAATTCATGTAAAGTGCCGCCCGGCAGTATGTAGGATGTATATACACACAGACACAATCCAATTCATGTAAAGTGCAGCCCGGCAGTATGTAGGATGTATATATACACACACACACACACACACACAATCCAATTCAAGTAAAGTGCAGCCTGGCAGTATGTAGGATGTATATACACACAGACACAATCCAATTCATGTAACGTGCAGCCTGGCAGTATGTAGGATGTATATACACACACACACACAATCCAATTCATGTAAAGTGCAGCCCGGCAGTATGTAGGATGTATATACACACAGACACAATCCAATTCATGTAAAGTGCAGCCCGGCAGTATGTAGGATGTATATACACACACACACACAATCCAATTCATGTAAAGTGCAGCCTGGCAGTATGTAGGATGTATATACACACACAGACAATCCAATTCATGTAAAGTGCAGCCCGGCAGTATGTAGGATGTATATACACACACACACAATCCAATTCATGTAAAGTGCAGCCCGGCAGTATGTAGGATGTATATACACACAGACACAATCCAATTCATGTAAAGTGCAGCCCGGCAGTATGTAGGATGTATATACACACACACACACAATCCAATTCATGTATAGTGCAGCCTGGCAGTATGTAGGATGTATATACACACACACCCAATCCAATTCATGTAAAGTGCAGCCTGGCAGTATGTAGGATGTATATACACACACACACACACAATCCAATTCATGTAAAGTGCAGCCCGGCAGTATGTAGGATGTATATACACACACACACACACAATCCAATTCATGTAAAGTGCAGCCCGGCAGTATGTAGGATGTATACACACACACACACACACACACACCCAATCCAATTCATGTAAAGTGCAGCCTGGCAGTATGAAGGATGTATATACACACACACACACAATCCAATTCATGTAAAGTGCAGCCCGGCAGTATGTAGGATGTATATACACACACACAATCCAATTCATGTAAAGTGCAGCCCGGCAGTATGTAGGATGTATATACACACACACACACAATCCAATTCATGTAAAGTGCAGCCCGGCAGTATGTAGGATGTATATACACACACAATCCAATTTATGTAAAGTGCAGCCCAGGAGTATGTAGGATGTATATACACACACACACACACAATCCAATTCATGTAAAGTGCAGCCCGGCAGTATGTAGGATGTATATACACACAGACACACAATCCAATTCATGTAAAGTGCAGCCTGGCAGTATGTAGGATGTATATACACACACAGACAATCCAATTCATGTAAAGTGCAGCCCAGCAGTATGTAGGATGTATATACACACACACACAATCCAATTCATGTAAAGTGCAGCCCAGCAGTATGTAGGATGTATATACACACACACACACAATCCAATTCATGTAAAGTGCAGCCTGGCAGTATGTAGGATGTATATACACACACACACACAATCCAATTCATGTAAAGTGCAGCCCGGCAGTATGTAGGATGTATATACACAGACACACACACAATCCAATTCATGTAAAGTGCAGCCCGGCAGTATGTAGGATGTATATACACACACACACACACAATCCAATTCATGTAAAGTGCAGCCCGGCAGTATGTAGGATGTATACACACACACACAATCCAATTCATGTAAAGTGCAGCCCGGCAGTATGTAGGATGTATACACACACACAGACACAATCCAATTCATGTAAAGTGCAGCCCGGCAGTATGTAGGATGTATATACACACACACAGAATCCAATTCATGTAAAGTGCAGCCCGGCAGTATGTAGGATGTATATACACACACACACACACAATCCAATTCATGTAAAGTGCAGCCCGGCAGTATGTATGATGTATATACACACACACACAATCCAATTCATGTAAAGTGCAGCCTGGCAGTATGTAGGATGTATACACACACACACACAATCCAATTCATGTAAAGTGCAGCCCGGCAGTATGTAGGATGTATATACACAGACACACACACAATCCAATTCATGTAAAGTGCAGCCCGGCAGTATGTAGGATGTATACACACACACACACACACAATCCAATTCATGTAAAGTGCAGCCCGGCAGTATGTAGGATGTATACACACACACACAATCCAATTCATGTAAAGTGCAGCCCGGCAGTATGTAGGATGTATACACACACACAGACACAATCCAATTCATGTAAAGTGCAGCCCGGCAGTATGTAGGATGTATATACACACACACAGAATCCAATTCATGTAAAGTGCAGCCTGGCAGTATGTAGGATGTATATACACACACACACAATCCAATTCATGTAAAGTGCAGCCTGGCAGTATGTAGGATGTATATACACACACACAATCCAATTCATGTAAAGTGCAGCCCGGCAGTATGTAGGATGTATATACACACACACACAATCCAATTCATGTAAAGTGCAGCCCGGCAGTATGTAGGATGTATATACACACACACAATCCAACTCATGTAAAGTGCAGCCCGGCAGTATGTAGGATGTATATACACACACACACAATCCAATTCATGTAAAGTGCAGCCTGGCAGTATGTAGGATGTATATACACAGACACACACAATCCAATTCATGTAAAGTGCAGCCTGGCAGTATGTAGGATGTATATACACACACACACAATCCAATTCATGTAAAGTGCAGCCCGGCAGTATGTAGGATGTATATACACAGACACACAATCCAATTCATGTAAAGTGCAGCCTGGCAGTATGTAGGATGTATATACACACACACACAATCCAATTCATGTAAAGTGCAGCCTGGCAGTATGTAGGATGTATATACACACAGACACAATCCAATTCATGTAAAGTGCAGCCCGGCAGTATGTAGGATGTATATACACACACACACAATCCAATTCATGTAAAGTGCAGCCCGGCAGTATGTAGGATGTATATACACACACACAATCCAATTCATGTAAAGTGCAGCCTGGCAGTATGTAGGATGTATATACACACACACACACACAATCCAATTCATGTAAAGTGCAGCCCGGCAGTATGTAGGATGTATATACACACACACACAATCCAATTCATGTAAAGTGCAGCCCGGCAGTATGTAGGATGTATACACACACACACACACAATCCAATTCATGTAAAGTGCAGCCCGGCAGTATGTAGGATGTATATATACACACACAATCCAATTCATGTAAAGTACAGCCTGGCAGTATGTAGGATGTATATATACACACACACACACACACACAATCCAATTCATGTAAAGTACAGCCTGGCAGTATGTAGGATGTATATACACACACACACACACAATCCAATTCATGTAAAGTGCAGCCTGGCAGTATGTAGGATGTATATACACACACACACAATCCAATTCATGTAAAGTGCAGCCCGGCAGTATGTAGGATGTATATATACACAGACACAATCCAATTCATGTAAAGTGCAGCCCGGCAGTATGTAGGATGTATATACACACACACACAATCCAATTCATGTTAAGTGCAGCCTGGCAGTATGTAGGATGTATATACACACACACACAATCCAATTCATGTAAAGTGCAGCCCGGCAGTATGTAGGATGTATATACACACACACAATCCAATTCATGTAAAGTGCAGCCCGGCAGTATGTAGGATGTATATACACACACAATCCAATTCATGTAAAGTGCAGCCCGACAGTATGTAGGATGTATATACACACACACACACAATCCAATTCATGTAAAGTGCAGCCTGGCAGTATGTAGGATGTATATACACACAGACACAATCCAATTCATGTAAAGTGCAGCCCGGCAGTATGTAGGATGTATATACACACACACACAATCCAATTCATGTAAAGTGCAGACCGGCAGTATGTAGGATGTATATACACACACACAGACACAATCCAATTCATGTAAAGTGCAGCCCGGCAGTATGTAGGATGTATACACACACAGACACAATCCAATTCATGTAAAGTGCAGGCTGGCAGTATGTAGGATGTATATACACACACACACAATCCAATTCATGTAAAGTGCAGCCCGGCAGTATGTAGGATGTATATACACACACACAATCCAATTCATGTAAAGTGCAGCCCGGCAGTATGTAGGATGTATATATACACAGACAAAATCCAATTCATGTAAAGTGCAGCCTGGCAGTATGTAGGATGTATATACACACACACACACACAATCCAATTCATGTAAAGTGCAGCCTAGCAGTATGTAGGATGTATATACACACACACACACAATCCAATTCATGTAAAGTGCAGCCTAGCAGTATGTAGGATGTATACACACACACACACACACAATCCAATTCATGCAAAGTGCAGCCCGGCAGTATGTAGGATGTATATACACACACACACAATCCAATTCATGTAAAGTGCAGCCTGGCAGTATGTAGGATGTATATACACACACACACACAATCCAATTCATGTAAAGTGCAGCCCGGCAGTATGTAGGATGTATATACACACACACACACACAATCCAATTCATGTAAAGTGCAGCCTGGCAGTATGTAGGATGTATATACACACACACACACACAATCCAATTCATGTAAAGTGCAGCCCGGCAGTATGTAGGATGTATATACACAAACACAATCTAATTCATGTAAAGTGCAGCCTGGCAGTATGTAGGATGTATATACACAGACACAATCCAATTCATGTAAAGTGCAGCCTGGCAGTATGTAGGATGTATATACACACACACACACACAATCCAATTCATGTAAAGTGCAGCCCGGCAGTATGTAGGATGTATATATACACACACACACACACACACAATCCAATTCATGTAAAGTGCAGCCTGGCAGTATGTAGGATGTATATACACACACACACACAATCCAATTCATGTAAAGTGCAGCCCGGCAGTATGTAGGATGTATATATATACACACACACACAATCCAATTCATGTAAAGTGCAGCCCGGCAGTATGTAGGATGTATATATACACACACACAATCCAATTCATGTAAAGTGCAGCCCGGCAGTATGTAGGATGTATATACACACAGACACAATCCAATTCATGTAAAGTGCAGCCTAGCAGTATGTAGGATGTATATACACACACACACAATCCAATTCATGTAAAGTGCAGCCCGGCAGTATGTAGGATGTATATACACACACACACACAATCCAATTCATGTAAAGTGCAGCCTGGCAGTATGTAGGATGTATATACACACACACAATCCAATTCATGTAAAGTGCATCCCGGCAGTATGTAGGATGTATATACACACACACACACACAATCCAATTCATGTAAAGTGCAGCCCGGCAGTATGTAGGATGTATATATACACACACACAATCCAATTCATGTAAAGTGCAGCCCGGCAGTATGTAGGATGTATATACACACAGACACAATCCAATTCATGTAAAGTGCAGCCTAGCAGTATGTAGGATGTATATACACACACACACAATCCAATTCATGTAAAGTGCAGCCTGGCAGTATGTAGGATGTATATACACAGACACAATCCAATTCATGTAAAGTGCAGCCTGGCAGTATGTAGGATGTATATACACACACACAATCCAATTCATGTAAAGTGCAGCCCGGCAGTATGTAGGATGTATATACACACACACACAATCCAATTCATGTAAAGTGCAGCCCGGCAGTATGTAGGATGTATACACACACACAATCCAATTCATGTAAAGTGCAGCCCGGCAGTATGTAGGATGTATACACACACACACAATCCAATTCATGTAAAGTGCAGCCCGGCAGTATGTAGGATGTATATACACACACACACAATCCAATTCATGTAAAGTGCAGCCTGGCAGTATGTAGGATGTATATACACACACACAATCCAATTCATGTTAAGTGCAGCCTGGCAGTATGTAGGATGTATATACACACACACAATCCAATTCATGTAAAGTGCAGCCCGGCAGTATGTAGGATGTATATACACACACACACAATCCAATTCATGTAAAGTGCAGACCGGCAGTATGTAGGATGTATATACACACACACAGACACAATCCAATTCATGTAAAGTGCAGCCCGGCAGTATGTAGGATGTATACACACACAGACACAATCCAATTCATGTAAAGTGCAGGCTGGCAGTATGTAGGATGTATATACACACACACACAATCCAATTCATGTAAAGTGCAGCCCGGCAGTATGTAGGATGTATATACACACACACAATCCAATTCATGTAAAGTGCAGCCCGGCAGTATGTAGGATGTATATATACACAGACAAAATCCAATTCATGTAAAGTGCAGCCTGGCAGTATGTAGGATGTATATACACACACACACACAATCCAATTCATGTAAAGTGCAGCCTAGCAGTATGTAGGATGTATATACACACACACACACAATCCAATTCATGTAAAGTGCAGCCTAGCAGTATGTAGGATGTATACACACACACACACACAATCCAATTCATGCAAAGTGCAGCCCGGCAGTATGTAGGATGTATATACACACACACACAATCCAATTCATGTAAAGTGCAGCCTGGCAGTATGTAGGATGTATATACACACACACACACAATCCAATTCATGTAAAGTGCAGCCCGGCAGTATGTAGGATGTATATACACACACACACACACAATCCAATTCATGTAAAGTGCAGCCTGGCAGTATGTAGGATGTATATACACACACACACACACAATCCAATTCATGTAAAGTGCAGCCCGGCAGTATGTAGGATGTATATACACAAACACAATCTAATTCATGTAAAGTGCAGCCTGGCAGTATGTAGGATGTATATACACAGACACAATCCAATTCATGTAAAGTGCAGCCTGGCAGTATGTAGGATGTATATACACAGACACAATCCAATTCATGTAAAGTGCAGCCCGGCAGTATGTAGGATGGATATACACACACACACACAATCCAATTCATGTAAAGTGCAGCCCGGCAGTATGTAGGATGTATATACACACACACACAATCCAATTCATGTAAAGTGCAGCCCGGCAGTATGTAGGATGTATATACACACACACACAATCCAATTCATGTAAAGTGCAGCCTGGCAGTATGTAGGATGTATATACACACACACACACAATCCAATTCATGTAAAGTGCAGCCCGGCAGTATGTAGGATGTATATACACACACACACACACACACAATCCAATTCATGTAAAGTGCAGCCCGGCAGTATGTAGGATGTATATATACACACACACACAATCCAATTCATGTAAAGTGCAGCCCGGCAGTATGTAGGATGTATATACACACACACAGACAATCCAATTCATGTAAAGTGCAGCCCAGCAGTATGTAGGATGTATATACACACACACACAATCCAATTCATGTAAAGTGCAGCCCGGCAGTATGTAGGATGTATATATACACACACACAATCCAATTCATGTAAAGTGCAGCCCGGCAGTATGTAGGATGTATATACACACACACAATCCAATTCATGTAAAGTGCAGCCCGGCAGTATGTAGGATGTATATATACACACACACAATCCAATTCATGTAAAGTGCAGCCCGGCAGTATGTAGGATGTATATACACACACAGACACAATCCAATTCATGTAAAGTGCAGCCTGGCAGTATGTAGGATGTATATACACAAACACACACAATCCAATTCATGTAAAGTGCAGCCCGGCAGTATGTAGGATGTATATACACACACACACACAATCCAATTCATGTAAAGTGCAGCCCGGCAGTATGTAGGATGAAGATACACACACACACAATCCAATTCATGTAAAGTGCAGCCCGGCAGTATGTAGGATGTATATACACACAGCGCCGGCAGTATGTAGGATGTATATACACACACACAATCCGTAGGATGTATATACACACACACACACACAATCCAATTCATGTAAAGTGCAGCCTGGCAGTATGTAGGATGTATATACACACACACAATCCAATTCATGTAAAGTGCAGCCCAGCAGTATGTAGGATGTATATACACACACACACAATCCAATTCATGTAAAGTGCAGCCCGGCAGTATGTAGGATGTATATACACACACACAATCCAATTCATGTAAAGTGCAGCCTGGCAGTATGTAGGATGTATATACACACACACAATCCAATTCATGTAAAGTGCAGCCCGGCAGTATGTAGGATGTATATACACACACACACACACAATCCAATTCATGTAAAGTGCAGCCCGGCAGTATGTAGGATGTATATACACACACACACACACACAATCCAATTCATGTAAAGTGCAGCCCGGCAGTATGTAGGATGTATATACACACACACACAATCCAATTCATGTAAAGTGCAGCCCGGCAGTATGTAGGATGTATATACACACACACACAATCCAATTCATGTAAAGTGCAGCCCGGCAGTATGTAGGATGTATATACACACACACAGACAATCCAATTCATGTAAAGTGCAGCCCAGCAGTATGTAGGATGTATATACACACACACACAATCCAATTCATGTAAAGTGCAGCCCGGCAGTATGTAGGATGTATATAAACACACACACAATCCAATTCATGTAAAGTGCAGCCCGGCAGTATGTAGGATGTATATACACACACACACACACACACAATCCAATTCATGTAAAGTGCAGCCCGGCAGTATGTAGGATGTATATACACACACACACACACAATCCAATTCATGTAAAGTGCAGCCTGGCAGTATGAAGGATGTATATACACACAGCCACAATCCAATTCATGTAAAGTGCAGCCCGGCAGTATGTAGGATGTATATATACACACACACAATTCAATTCATGTAAAGTGCAGCCTGGCAGTATGTAGGATGTATATACACACAGACACAATCCAATTCATGTAAAGTGCAGCCCGGCAGTATGTAGGATGTATATACACACACACACAATCCAATTCATGTAAAGTGCAGCCGGCAGTATGTAGGATGTATATACACACACACACAATCCAATTCATGTAAAGTGCAGCCCGGCAGTATGTAGGATGTATATACACACAGACACAATCCAATTCATGTAAAGTGCAGCCTGGCAGTATGTAGGATGTATATACACACACACACAATCCAATTCATGTAAAGTGCAGCCCAGCAGTATGTAGGATGTATATACACACACACACAATCCAATTCATGTAAAGTGCAGCCCGGCAGTATGTAGGATGTATATACACACACACACAATCCAATTCATGTAAAGTGCAGCCCAGCAGTATGTAGGATGTATATACACACACACACAATCCAATTCATGTAAAGTGCAGCCTAGCAGTATGTAGGATGTATATACACACACAGACACAATCCAATTCATGTAAAGTGCAGCCCGGCAGTATGTAGGATGTATATACACACACACAATCCAATTCATGTAAAGTGCAGCCGGCAGTATGTAGGATGTATATACACACACACACAATCCAATTCATGTAAAGTGCAGCCCGGCAGTATGTAGGATGTATATACACACAGACACAATCCAATTCATGTAAAGTGCAGCCCGGCAGTATGTAGGATGTATATACACACACACACAATCCAATTCATGTAAAGTGCAGCCTGGCAGTATGTAGGATGTATATACACACACACACACAATCTAATTCATGTAAAGTGCAGCACCAGTATGTAGGATGTATATACACACACACACTCAGTCCAATTCATGTAACGTGCAGCCCGGCAGTATGTAGGATGTATATACACACACACACACAATCCAATTCATGTAAAGTGCAGCCCGGCAGTATGTAGGATGTATATATACACACACACACAATCCAATTCATGTAAAGTGCAGCCTAGCAGTATGTAGGATGTATATACACACACACACAATCCAATTCATGTAAAGTGCAGCCTAGCAGTATGTAGGATGTATATACACACACACACAATCCAATTCATGTAAAGTGCAGCCCGGCAGTATGTAGGATGTATATACACACACAGACACAATCCAATTCATGTAAAGTGCTGCCTGGCAGTATGTAGGATGTATACACACACACACACACACACACACACAATCCAATTCATGTAAAGTGCAGCCTGGCAGTATGTAGGATGTATATACACACACACAATCCAATTCATGTAAAGTGCAGCCTGGCAGTATGTAGGATGTATACACACACAGACACAATCCAATTCATGTAAAGTGCAGCCCGGCAGTATGTAGGATGTATATACACACACACACACAATCCAATTCATGTAAAGTGCAGCCCGGCAGTATGTAGGATGTATATACACACACAGACACAATCCAATTCATGTAAAGTGCAGCCCGGCAGTATGTAGGATGTATATACACACACACAATCCAATTCATGTAAAGTGCAGCCCGGCAGTATGTAGGATGTATATACACACACCCAATCCAATTCATGTAAAGTGCAGCCTGGCAGTATGTAGGATGTATATATACACACACACAATCCAATTCATGTAAAGTGCAGCCCAGCAGTATGTAGGATGTATATACACACACCCAATCCAATTCATGTAAAGTGCAGCCCAGCAGTATGTAGGATGTATATACACACACCCAATCCAATTCATGTAAAGTGCAGCCCAGCAGTATGTAGGATGTATATACACACACCCAATCCAATTCATGTAAAGTGCAGCCCGGAAGTATGTAGGATGTATATACACACACCCAATCCAATTCATGTAAAGTGCAGCCTGGCAGTATGTAGGATGTATATATACACACACACAATCCAATTCATGTAAAGTGCAGCCCAGCAGTATGTAGGATGTATATATACACACACACAATCCAATTCATGTAAAGTGCAGCCCAGCAGTATGTAGGATGTATATACACACACCCAATCCAATTCATGTAAAGTGCAGCCCGGCAGTATGTAGGATGTATATACACACACACACACACAATCCAATTCATGTAAAGTGCAGCTTGGCAGTATGTAGGATGTATATACACACACACAATCCAATTCATGTAAAGTGCAGCCTGGCAGTATGTAGGATGTATACACACACACACAATCCAATTCATGTAAAGTGCAGCCCGGCAGTATGTAGGATGTATATACACACACACACAATCCAATTCATGTAAAGTGCAGCCCGGCAGTATGTAGGATGTATATACACACACACACACACAATCCAATTCATGTAAAGTGCAGCCCGGCAGTATGTAGGATGTATATACACACACCCAATCCAATTCATGTAAAGTGCAGCCCGGCAGTATGTAGGATGTATATACACACACACACACACAATCCAATTCATGTAAAGTGCAGCTTGGCAGTATGTAGGATGTATATACACACACACAATCCAATTCATGTAAAGTGCAGCCTGGCAGTATGTAGGATGTATACACACACACACAATCCAATTCATGTAAAGTGCAGCCCGGCAGTATGTAGGATGTATATACACACACACACAATCCAATTCATGTAAAGTGCAGCCCGGCAGTATGTAGGATGTATATACACACACACACACACAATCCAATTCATGTAAAGTGCAGCCCGGCAGTATGTAGGATGTATATACACACACACACAATCCAATTCATGTAAAGTGCAGCCCGGCAGTATGTAGGATGTATATACACACACACACAATCCAATTCATGTAAAGTGCAGCCCGGCAGTATGTAGGATGTATATACACACACACACAATCCAATTCATGTAAAGTGCAGCCCGGCAGTATGTAGGATGTATATACACACAGACACAATCCAATTCATGTAAAGTGCAGCCCAGCAGTATGTAGGATGTATATACACACACACAATCCAATTCATGTAAAGTGCAGCCCGGCAGTATGTAGGATGTATATATAAACACAGACACAATCCAATTCATGTAAAGTGCAGCCCGGCAGTATGTAGGATGTATATACACACACACACAATCCAATTCATGTAAAGTGCAGCCCGGCAGTATGTAGGATGTATATACACACACCCAATCCAATTCATGTAAAGTGCAGCCTGGCAGTATGTAGGATGTATATACACACACACACAATCCAATTCATGTAAAGTGCAGCCCGGCAGTATGTAGGATGTATATACACACACACACAATCCAATTCATGTAAAGTGCAGCCTGGCAGTATGTAGGATGTATATACACACACACACACACAGACACAATCCAATTCATGTAAAGTGCAGCCCAGGAGTATGTAGGATGTATATACACACACACACAATCCAATTCATGTAAAGTGCAGCCCGGCAGTATGTATGTAGGATGTATATACACACACACACAATCCAATTCATGTAAAGTGCAGCCCGGCAGTATGTAGGATGTATATACACACACACACAATCCAATTCATGTAAAGTGCAGCCCGGCAGTATGTAGGATGTATATACACACACACACACAATCCAATTCATGTAAAGTGCAGCCCGGCAGTATGTAGGATGTATATACACACACACACAATCCAATTCATGTAAAGTGCAGCCCGGCAGTATGTAGGATGTATATACACACAGACACAATCCAATTCATGTAAAGTGCAGCCCAGCAGTATGTAGGATGTATATACACACACACAATCCAATTCATGTAAAGTGCAGCCCGGCAGTATGTAGGATGTATATACACACACACACACAATCCAATTCATGTAACGTGCAGCCCAGCAGTATGTAGGATGTATATACACACACAGACAATCCAATTCATGTAAAGTGCAGCCCGGCAGTATGTAGGATGTATATATACACACACAATCCAATTCATGTAAAGTGCAGCCCGGCAGTATGTAGGATGTATATACACACACACACAATCTAATTCATGTAAAGTGCAGCCCGGCAGTATGTAGGATGTATATACACACACACACAATCCAATTCATGTAAAGTGCAGCCCGGCAGTATGTAGGATGTATATATACACACACAATCCAATTCATGTAAAGTGCAGCCTGGCAGTATGTAGGATGTATATACACACACACACAATCCAATTCATGTGAAGTGCAGCCTGGCAGTATGTAGGATGTATATACACACACACACAATCCAATTCATGTAAAGTGCAGCCCGGCAGTATGTAGGATGGATATACACACACAATCCAATTCATGTAAAGTGCAGCCCGGCAGTATGTAGGATGGATATACACACACAATCCAATTCATGTAAAGTGCAGCCCGGCAGTATGTAGGATGTATATACACACACACATACACAATCCAATTCATGTAACGTGCAGCCCTGCAGTATGTAGGATGTATACACACACACAATCCAATTCATGTAAAGTGCAGCCTGGCAGTATGTAGGATGTATACACACACAGACACAATCCAATTCATGTAAAGTGCAGCCTGGCAGTATGTAGGATGTATATACACACACACACAATCCAATTCATGTAAAGTGCAGCCTGGCAGTATGTAGGATGTATATACACACAGACACAATCCAATTCATGTAAAGTGCAGCCCGGCAGTATGGAGGATGTATATACACACACACAATCCAATTCATGTAAAGTGCAGCCTGGCAGTATGTAGGATGTATATACACACACACAATCCAATTCATGTAAAGTGCAGCCCGGCAGTATGTAGGATGTATATACACACACACACACAATCCAATTCATGTAAAGTGCAGCCTGGCAGTATGTAGGATGTATATACACACACACAATCCAATTCATGTAAAGTGCAGCCCGGCAGTATGTAGGATGTATATACACACACACAATCCAATTCATGTAAAGTGCAGCCCGGCAGTATGTAGGATGTATATACACACACACACACACACATTCCAATTCATGTAAAGTGCAGCCAGGCAGTATGTAGGATGTATATACACACACACACAATCCAATTCATGTAAAGTGCAGCCCGGCAGTATGTAGGATGTATATACACACACACACAATCCAATTCATGTAAAGTGCAGCCCGGCAGTATGTAGGATGTATACACACACACACACAATCCAATTAATGTAAAGTGCAGCCTAGCAGTATGTAGGATGTATATACACACACACAATCCAATTCATGTAAAGTGCAGCCCGGCAGTATGTAGGATGTATATACACACACACACAATCCAATTTATGTAAAGTGCAGCCCGGCAGTATGTAGGATGTATATACACACTCACACAATCCAATTCATGTAAAGTGCAGCCCAGCAGTATGTAGGATGTATATACACATAGACACAATCCAATTCATGTAAAGTGCAGCCTGGCAGTATGTAGGATGTATATATACACACACAATCCAATACATGTAAAGTGCAGCCTGGCAGTATGTAGGATGTATATACACACACACACACACACACACACACACAATCCAATTCATGTAAAGTGCAGCCCGGCAGTATGTAGGATGTATATACACACACACACACACACACACACACAATCCAATTCATGTAAAGTGCAGCCCGGCAGTATGTAGGATGTATATACACACACACACAATCCAATACATGTAAAGTGCAGCCTGGCAGTATGTAGGATGTATATATACACACACAATCCAATACATGTAAAGTGCAGCCTGGCAGTATGTAGGATGTATATATACACACACACACACACACACACAATCCAATTCATGTAAAGTGCAGCCTGGCAGTATGTAGGATGTATATACACACACACACAATCCAATTCATGTAAAGTGCAGCCCAGCAGTATGTAGGATGTATATACACACAGACACAATCCAACTCATGTAAAGTACAGCCCGGCAGTATGTAGGATGTATATATACACACACACAATCCAATTCATGTAACGTGCACCCCGGCAGTATGTAGGATGTATATACACACACACACACAATCCAATTCATGTAGAAACATAGAATGTGTCGGCAGATAAGAACCATACGGTCCATCTAGTCTGCCCAAATTTTTTTTTTTTTTTTGAGTACTTTTATTAGTCCCCCGTTCCCGGTCTTATAGCTAGGATAGCCTTGTGTCTATCCCACGCATGCTTAAAATCCTTGACTGTGTTTACCTCTACCACTTCTGCTGGCAGGCTATTCCATACACCCACTACCCTCTCAGTAAAGTAATACTTCCTGATATTACTTTTAAATCGTTGCCCCTCTAATTTAAGACTATGTCCTCTAGTTGTGGTAGTTTTTCTTCTTTTAAATATACTCTCTTCCTTTACTGTGTTGATTCCCTTTATGTATTTAAATATTTCTATCATATCCCCCCTGTTACGTCTTTCCTCCATGTAAAGAGCAGCCCGGCAGTATGTAGGATGTATATACACACACACACACACAATCCAATTCATGTAAAGTGCAGCCTGGCAATATGTAGGATGTATATACACACACACAATCCAATTCATGTAAAGTGCAGCCCGGCAGTATGAAGGATGTATATACACACACACACACACAATCTAATTCATGTAAAGTGCAGCCCGGCAGTATGTAGGATGTATATACACACACACACACACTCAGTCCAATTCATGTAAAGTGCAGCCCGGCAGTATGTAGGATGTATATATACACACACACAATCCAATTCATGTAAAGTGCAGCCCGGCAGTATGTAGGATGTATATACACACAGACACACACAATCCAATTCATGTAAAGTGCAGCCCGGCAGTATGTAGGATGTATATACACACACCCAATCCAATTCATGTAAAGTGCAGCCCGGCAGTATGTAGGATGTATATACACACACACACACACAATCCAATTCATGTAAAGTGCAGCCTGGCAGTATGTAGGATGTATATACACACACACACACAATCTAATTCATGTAAAGTGCAGCACCAGTATGTAGGATGTATATACACACACACACTCAGTCCAATTCATGTAACGTGCAGCCCGGCAGTATGTAGGATGTATATACACACACACACACAATCCAATTCATGTAAAGTGCAGCCCGGCAGTATGTAGGATGTATATATACACACACACACAATCCAATTCATGTAAAGTGCAGCCTAGCAGTATGTAGGATGTATATACACACACACACAATCCAATTCATGTAAAGTGCAGCCTAGCAGTATGTAGGATGTATATACACACACACACAATCCAATTCATGTAAAGTGCAGCCCGGCAGTATGTAGGATGTATATACACACACAGACACAATCCAATTCATGTAAAGTGCTGCCTGGCAGTATGTAGGATGTATACACACACACACACACACACACACAATCCAATTCATGTAAAGTGCAGCCTGGCAGTATGTAGGATGTATATACACACACACAATCCAATTCATGTAAAGTGCAGCCTGGCAGTATGTAGGATGTATACACACACAGACACAATCCAATTTATGTAAAGTGCAGCCCGGCAGTATGTAGGATGTATATACACACACACACACAATCCAATTCATGTAAAGTGCAGCCCGGCAGTATGTAGGATGTATATACACACACAGACACAATCCAATTCATGTAAAGTGCAGCCCGGCAGTATGTAGGATGTATATACACACACACAATCCAATTCATGTAAAGTGCAGCCCGGCAGTATGTAGGATGTATATACACACACCCAATCCAATTCATGTAAAGTGCAGCCTGGCAGTATGTAGGATGTATATATACACACACACAATCCAATTCATGTAAAGTGCAGCCCAGCAGTATGTAGGATGTATATACACACACCCAATCCAATTCATGTAAAGTGCAGCCCAGCAGTATGTAGGATGTATATACACACACCCAATCCAATTCATGTAAAGTGCAGCCCAGCAGTATGTAGGATGTATATACACACACCCAATCCAATTCATGTAAAGTGCAGCCCGGCAGTATGTAGGATGTATATACACACACCCAATCCAATTCATGTAAAGTGCAGCCTGGCAGTATGTAGGATGTATATATATACACACACACAATCCAATTCATGTAAAGTGCAGCCCAGCAGTATGTAGGATGTATATATACACACACACAATCCAATTCATGTAAAGTGCAGCCCAGCAGTATGTAGGATGTATATACACACACCCAATCCAATTCATGTAAAGTGCAGCCCGGCAGTATGTAGGATGTATATACACACACACACACACAATCCAATTCATGTAAAGTGCAGCTTGGCAGTATGTAGGATGTATATACACACACACAATCCAATTCATGTAAAGTGCAGCCTGGCAGTATGTAGGATGTATACACACACACACAATCCAATTCATGTAAAGTGCAGCCCGGCAGTATGTAGGATGTATATACACACACACACAATCCAATTCATGTAAAGTGCAGCCCGGCAGTATGTAGGATGTATATACACACACACACACACAATCCAATTCATGTAAAGTGCAGCCCGGCAGTATGTAGGATGTATATACACACACACACAATCCAATTCATGTAAAGTGCAGCCCGGCAGTATGTAGGATGTATATACACACACACACAATCCAATTCATGTAAAGTGCAGCCCGGCAGTATGTAGGATGTATACACACACACACAATCCAATTCATGTAAAGTGCAGCCCGGCAGTATGTAGGATGTATATACACACACACACAATCCAATTCATGTAAAGTGCAGCCCGGCAGTATGTAGGATGTATATACACACAGACACAATCCAATTCATGTAAAGTGCAGCCCAGCAGTATGTAGGATGTATATACACACACACAATCCAATTCATGTAAAGTGCAGCCCGGCAGTATGTAGGATGTATATATAAACACAGACACAATCCAATTCATGTAAAGTGCAGCCCGGCAGTATGTAGGATGTATATACACACACACACAATCCAATTCATGTAAAGTGCAGCCCGGCAGTATGTAGGATGTATATACACACACCCAATCCAATTCATGTAAAGTGCAGCCTGGCAGTATGTAGGATGTATATACACACACACACAATCCAATTCATGTAAAGTGCAGCCCGGCAGTATGTAGGATGTATATACACACACACACAATCCAATTCATGTAAAGTGCAGCCTGGCAGTATGTAGGATGTATATACACACACACACACAGACACAATCCAATTCATGTAAAGTGCAGCCCAGGAGTATGTAGGATGTATATACACACACACACAATCCAATTCATGTAAAGTGCAGCCCGGCAGTATGTATGTAGGATGTATATACACACACACACAATCCAATTCATGTAAAGTGCAGCCCGGCAGTATGTAGGATGTATATACACACACACACAATCCAATTCATGTAAAGTGCAGCCCGGCAGTATGTAGGATGTATATACACACACACACACAATCCAATTCATGTAAAGTGCAGCCCGGCAGTATGTAGGATGTATATACACACACACACAATCCAATTCATGTAAAGTGCAGCCCGGCAGTATGTAGGATGTATATACACACAGACACAATCCAATTCATGTAAAGTGCAGCCCAGCAGTATGTAGGATGTATATACACACACACAATCCAATTCATGTAAAGTGCAGCCCGGCAGTATGTAGGATGTATATACACACACACACACAATCCAATTCATGTAACGTGCAGCCCAGCAGTATGTAGGATGTATATACACACACAGACAATCCAATTCATGTAAAGTGCAGCCCGGCAGTATGTAGGATGTATATACACACACACAATCCAATTCATGTAAAGTGCAGCCTAGAAGTATGTAGGATGTATATACACACACACACACAATCCAATTCATGTACAGTGCAGCCCGGCAGTATGTAGAATGTATATACACACACACAATCCAATTCATGTAAAGTGCAGCCTGGCAGTATGTAGGATGTATATACACACACAGACACAATCCAATTCATGTAAAGTGCAGCCCGGCAGTATGTAGGATGTATACACACACACACACACAATCCAATGCATGTAAAGTGCAGCCCGGCAGTATGTATGATGTATATACACACACACAATCCAATTCATGTAAAGTGCAGCCCGGCAGTATGTAGGTTGTATATACACACACACACACAATCCAATTCATGTAAAGTGCAGCCCGGCAGTATGTAGGATGTATATACACACACACACACACACAATCTAATTCATGTAAAGTGCAGCCCGGCAGTATGTAGGATGTATATACACACACACACACACACTCAGTCCAATTCATGTAAAGTGCAGCCCGGCAGTATGTAGGATGTATATATACACACACACAATCCAATTCATGTAAAGTGCAGCCCGGCAGTATGTAGGATGTATATACACACAGACACACACAATCCAATTCATGTAAAGTGCAGCCCGGCAGTATGTAGGATGTATATACACACACCCAATCCAATTCATGTAAAGTGCAGCCCGGCAGTATGTAGGATGTATATACACACACACACACACAATCCAATTCATGTAAAGTGCAGCCTGGCAGTATGTAGGATGTATATACACACACACAATCCAATTCATGTAAAGTGCAGCCTGGCAGTATGTAGGATGTATATACACACAGACACAATCCAATTCATGTAAAGTGCAGCCCAGCAGTATGTAGGATGTATATACACACACACACAATCCAATTCATGTAAAGTGCAGCCCGGCAGTATGTAGGATGTATATACACACACACACAATCCAATTCATGTAAAGTGCAGCCCGGCAGTATGTAGGATGTATATACACACACACACAATCCAATTCATGTAAAGTGCAGCCCGGCAGTATGTAGGATGTATATACACACACACACAATCCAATTCATGTAAAGTGCAGCCCGGCAGTATGTAGGATGTATATACACACACACACAATCCAATTCATGTAAAGTGCAGCCCGGCAGTATGTAGGATGTATATACACACACACACAATCCAATTCATGTAAAGTGCAGCCCGGCAGTATATAGTATGTATATACACACACACACAATCCAATTCATGTAAAGTGCAGCCTGGCAGTATGTAGGATGTATACACACACACACACAATCCAATTCATGTAAAGTGCAGCCCGGCAGTATGTAGGATGTATATACACACACCCAATCCAATTCATGTAAAGTGCAGCCCGGCAGTATGTAGGATGTATATACACACACCCAATCCAATTCATGTAAAGTGCAGCCTCGCAGTATGTAGGATGTATATATACACACACACAATCCAATTCATGTAAAGTGCAGCCCAGCAGTATGTAGGATGTATATACACACACCCAATCCAATGCATGTAAAGTGCAGCCCGGCAGTATGTAGGATGTATATACACACACCCAATCCAATTCATGTAAAGTGCAGCCCGGCAGTATGTAGGATGTATATACACACACACACACACAATCCAATTCATGTAAAGTGCAGCCTGGCAGTATGTAGGATGTATATACACACACACACAATCCAATTCATGTAAAGTGCAGCCTGGCAGTATGAAGGATGTATATACACACACACACAATCCAATTCATGTAAAGTGCAGCCCGGCAGTATGTAGGATGTATATACACACAGACACAATCCAATTCATGTAAAGTGCAGCCCAGCAGTATGTAGGATGTATACACACACACACAATCCAATTAATTTAAAGTGCAGCCCGGCAGTATGTAGGATGTATATACACACACACACACACACACACACAATCCAATTCATGAATCATGGCAATTCAATTTAAATTGAATTCTGAAATAAAAATATACATGTGCGGGACCAGGATGTATACAGAAATATTGGCCCCCGATACAGGAAAAACTCACAGACAAAGGACGAATAAATCACATAAAAGCAGCTCCAGAAGACATGGAACATGAGGTATCAGCAGATCGTGTTCCAGCGCTGCACTTTTCCTACCTCCCTGTAGTTCAGCTCCGTTGATGTTCCATGTCTTCTGTTGCTGCTTTTATGTGATTTATTCGTCCTTTGTCTGTGAGTTTTTCCTGTATCGGGGGCCAATATTTCTGTATACATCCTGGTCCCGCACATGGATATATTTTTTACAGAATCCAATTACAGATGTTTTTTATGGATATTCACTCCTCATCTGATGTGACTGCCACTCACGTATGTTTGTGAGTGCATCTATTTGTAATCATTAATTACACGTATATGGTGTGGCATTATTGCATTATTGTGTTATGTGTTATGTGTTTAATTTAAGGTACCCACTGTTTTGCGCCAGTCTGCCTTTTGTTCTTAACACACACACACACTACACAGACGCACAGCCGTAATCACACACACACACACTACACAGACGCACAGCCGTAATCACACACACACACTACACAGACGCACAGCCGTAATCACACACACACTACACAGACGCACAGCCGTAATCACACACACAATATACATCCGCAAACACACATTATACTAAAGCACAGCCGAAATCACACACACGTTATACAGACGAACAGCCGTAATCACTCGCACACACGTTATACAGACGCACAGCCGTAATCACTCGCACACACATTATAGACGCACAGCCGTAATCACACGCACACACATTATACAGACGCACAGCCGTAATCACACACGTTATACAGACGCACAGCCGTAATCACACACGTTATACAGACGCACAGCCGTAATTATACGCACACACATTATACAGACGCACAGCCGTAATTACACGCACACACATTATACAGACGCACAGCCGTAATCACACGCACACACACGTTATACAGACGCACAGCCGTAATCACTCGCACACACATCATACAGACGCACAGCCGTAATCACACGTTATAGACGCACAGCCGTAATCACACACACGTTATACAGACGCACAGCCGTAATCACACGCACATTATACAGACACACAGCCGTAATCACACGCACATTATACAGACGCACAGCCGTAATCACACGCACACACATTATACAGACGCACAGTCGTAATCACACACACGTTATACAGACGCACAGCCGTAATCACACACATGTTATACAGACGCACAGCCGTAAATCACACGCACACACACTATACAGAAGCACAGCCGTAAGTCACACACACATTATACAGACGCACAGCCGTAAATCACACACACACACATTATACAGACGCACAGCCGTAATCACACGCTCATTATACAGACGCAGCCGTAATCACACACGTTATACAGACGCACAGCCATAATCACACGCACATTATACAGACGCACAGCCGTAATCACACACGTTATACAGACGCACAGCCATAATCACACGCACATTATACAGACGCACAGCCGTAATCACACGCACATTATACAGATGCACAGCCGTAATCACACGCACATTATACAGACGCACAGCCGTAATCACACGCACATTATACAGACGCACAGCCGTAATCACACGCACATTACACAGACGCACAGCCGTAATCACACGCACATTATACAGACGCACAGCCGTAATCACACGCACATTATACAGACGCACAGCCGTAATCGCACAATATACAGACGCACAGCCGTAATCACACACACATTATACAGACGCACATCCGTAATCGCACATTATACAGACGCACAGCCGTAATTGCACATTATACAGACGCACAGCCGTAATCGCACATTATACAGACGCACATTATACAGACGCACAGACGTAATCACACACACATTATAGACACACAGCCGTAATCACACACACATTATACAGACGCACAGCCGTAATCACACGCACATTATACAGACGCAGCCGTAATCACACACACATTATACAGACGCACAGCCGTAATCACACGCACATTATACAGACGCACAGCCGTAATCACACGCACATTATACAGACGCACAGCCGTAATCGCACATTATACAGACGCACAGCCGTAATCGCACATTATACAGACGCACAGCCGTAATCGCACATTATACAGACGCACATTATACAGACGCACAGCCGTAATCACACACACATTATACAGACGCACAGCAGTAATCACACACACATTATACAGACGCACAGCCGTAATCACACACACATTATACAGACGCACAGCCGTAATCGCACATTATACAGACGCACAGCCGTAATCACACGCACATTATACAGACGCACAGCCGTAATCACACACACATTATACAGACGCACAGCCGTAATCGCACATTATACAGACGCACAGCCGTAATCGCACATTATACAGACGCACAGCCGTAATCACCCATTATACAGACGCACAGCCGTAATCGCACATTATACAGACGCACAGCCGTAATCGCACATTATACAGACGCACAGCCGTAATCGCACATTATACAGACGCACAGCCGTAATCGCACATTATACAGACGCACAGCCGTAATCACACATTATACAGACGCACAGCCGTAATCACACGCACATTATACAGACGCACAGCCGTAATCGCACATTATACAGACGCACAGCCGTAATCGCACATTATACAGACGCACAGCCGTAATCACACATTATGCAGACGCACAGCCGTAAACACACATTATACAGACGCACAGCCGTAAACACACATTATACAGACGCACAGCCGTAATCACACGCACATTATACAGACGCACAGCCGTAATCACACATTATACAGACGCACAGCCGTAATCACACACACATTATACAGACGCACAGCCGTAATCACACACACATTATACAGACGCACAGCCGTAATCACACACACATTATACAGACGCAGCCGTAATCACACGCACATTATACAGACGCAGCCGTAATCACACGCACATTATACAGACGCACAGCTGTAATCACACGCACATTATACAGACGCACAGCCGTAATCACACACACATTATACAGACGCACAGCCGTAATCGCACATTATACAGACGCACAGCCGTAATCGCACATTATACAGACGCACAGCCGTAATCGCACATTATACAGACGCACAGCCGTAATCGCACATTATACAGACGCACAGCCGTAATCACCCATTATACAGACGCACAGCCGTAATCGCACATTATACAGACGCACAGCCGTAATCACCCATTATACAGACGCACAGCCGTAATCGCACATTATACAGACGCACAGCCGTAATCGCACATTATACAGACGCACAGCCGTAATCGCACATTATACAGACGCACAGCCGTAATCGCACATTATACAGACGCACAGCCGTAATCACACATTATACAGACGCACAGCCGTAATCACACGCACATTATACAGACGCACAGCCGTAATCGCACATTATACAGACGCACAGCCGTAATCGCACATTATACAGACGCACAGCCGTAATCGCACATTATACAGACGCACAGCCGTAATCACACATTATACAGACGCACAGCCGTAAACACACATTATACAGATGCACAGCCGTAATCACACGCACATTATACAGACGCACAGCCGTAATCACACATTATACAGACGCACAGCCGTAATCACACACACATTATACAGACGCACAGCCGTAATCACACACACATTATACAGACGCACAGCCGTAATCACACACACATTATACAGACGCAGCCGTAATCACACGCACATTATACAGACGCAGCCGTAATCACACGCACATTATACAGACGCACAGCTGTAATCACACGCACATTATACAGACGCACAGCCGTAAATAACACACACACACACATTATACAGACGCACAGCCGTAATCACACACACATTATACAGACGCACAGCCGTAATCACACGCACATTATACAGACGCACAGCCGTAATCACACGCACATTATACAGACGCACAGCCGTAATCACACGCACATTATACAGACGCACAGCCGTAATCACACGCACATTATACAGACGCACAGCCGTAATCACACGCACATTATACAGACGCACAGCCGTAATCACACGCACATTATACAGACGCACAGCCGTAATCACACATTATACAGACGCACAGCCGTAATCACACATTATACAGACGCACAGCCGTAATCACACATTATACAGACGCACAGCCGTAATCACACATTATACAGACGCACAGCCGTAATCACACATTATACAGACGCACATTATACAGACGCACAGCCGTAATCGCACATTATACAGACGCACAGCCGTAATCACACATTATACAGACGCACAGCCGTAATCGCACATTATACAGACGCACAGCCGTAATCACACATTATACAGACGCACAGCCGTAATCACACATTATACAGATACACATTTAGCAGGTATAGGTTTCCCTAGATAGACTGATCCTCTGCACATATTGTTTCTCTCCCTGGATTTAATGTGAAGCCGGTGCAGTCACACTCTTACTCGGGTGCAGCCAGCATCTTGCTGATGGCGTCGGGAATCGCCCGGAGCAGGTTGGTGGAGCTGGTGCTGGCGGCAGATCCGATGCTGGAGAAGATCTCTTTGATCACCTGAGAATCAGCGGGATTGAGAGTGTAACGTCGCGAGCTCCCTCGCAGCTCACAGTTCCCCACGCCCGTCAGTACCTTCAGCACCTGAAAGAGATCACAGGAGGAAGCGATTCCCACCATGAATAACAATGAAGGTTACATTGGTGTAATGTACTGTGCCTTGTGTAATTATATAATATAGCATCCCTTCTCCCACCGCTCACCCCTCCGCAGTCCTTCTGCCCACCATGAATAACAATGAAGGTTACATTGGTGTAATGTACTGTGCCTTGTGTAATTATATAATATAGCATCCCTTCTCCCACCGCTCATCCCTCCGCAGTCCTTCTGCCCACCGTGAATAACAATGAAGGTTACATTGGTGTAATGTACTGTGCCTTGTGTAATTATATAATATAGCATCCCTTCTCCCACCGCTCACCCCTCCGCAGTCCTTCTGCCCACCGTGAATAACAATGAAGGTTACATTGGTGTAATGTACTGTGCCTTGTGTAATTATATAATATAGCATCCCTTCTCCCACCGCTCACCCCTCCGCAGTCCTTCTGCCCACCGTGAATAACAATGAAGGTTACATTGGTGTAATGTACTGTGCCTTGTGTAATTATATAATATAGCATCCCTTCTCCCACCGCTCACCCCTCCGCAGTCCTTCTGCCCACTGTGAATAACAATGAAGGTTACATTGGTGTAATGTACTGTGCCTTGTGTTATTATATAATATAGCATCCCTTCTCCCACCGCTCATCCCTCCGCAGTCCTTCTGCCCACCGTGAATAACAATGAAGGTTACATTGGTGTAATGTACTGTGCCTTGTGTTATTATATAATATAGCATCCCTTCTCCCACCGCTCATCCCTCCGCAGTCCTTCTGCCCACCATGAATAACAATGAAGGTTACATTGGTGTAATGTACTGTGCCTTGTGTAATTATATAATATAGCATCCCTTCTCCCACCGCTCATCCCTCCGCAGTCCTTCTGCCCACCGTGAATAACAATGAAGGTTACATTGGTGTAATGTACTGTGCCTTGTGTAATTATATAATATAGCATCCCTTCTCCCACCGCTCATCCCTCCGCAGTCCTTCTGCCCACCATGAATAACAATGAAGGTTACATTGGTGTAATGTACTGTGCCTTGTGTAATTATATAATATAGCATCCCTTCTCCCACCGCTCACCCCTCCGCAGTCCTTCTGCCCACCGTGAATAACAATGAAGGTTACATTGGTGTAATGTACTGTGCCTTGTGTAATTATATAATATAGCATCCCTTCTCCCACCGCTCACCCCTCCGCAGTCCTTCTGCCCACCGTGAATAACAATGAAGGTTACATTGGTGTAATGTACTGTGCCTTGTGTAATTATATAATATAGCATCCCTTCTCCCACCGCTCACCCCTCCGCAGTCCTTCTGCCCACCATGAATAACAATGAAGGTTACATTGGTGTAATGTACTGTGCCTTGTGTAATTATATAATATAGCATCCCTTCTCCCACCGCTCACCCCTCCGCAGTCCTTCTGCCCACCGTGAATAACAATGAAGGTTACATTGGTGTAATGTACTGTGCCTTGTGTAATTATATAATATAGCATCCCTTCTCCCACCGCTCATCCCTCCGCAGTCCTTCTGCCCACCATGAATAACAATGAAGGTTACATTGGTGTAATGTACTGTGCCTTGTGTAATTATATAATATAGCATCCCTTCTCCCACCGCTCACCCCTCCGCAGTCCTTCTGCCCACCATGAATAACAATGAAGGTTACATTGGTGTAATGTACTGTGCCTTGTGTAATTATATAATATAGCATCCCTTCTCCCACCGCTCATCCCTCCGCAGTCCTTCTGCCCACCATGAATAACAATGAAGGTTACATTGGTGTAATGTACTGTGCCTTGTGTAATTATATAATATAGCATCCCTTCTCCCACTGCTCACCCCTCCGCAGTCCTTCTGCCCACCATGAATAACAATGAAGGTTACATTGGTGTAATGTACTGTGCCTTGTGTAATTATATAATATAGCATCCCTTCTCCCACCGCTCATCCCTCCGCAGTCCTTCTGCCCACCATGAATAACAATGAAGGTTACATTGGTGTAATGTACTGTGCCTTGTGTAATTATATAATATAGCATCCCTTCTCCCACCGCTCACCCCTCCGCAGTCCTTCTGCCCACCATGAATAACAATGAAGGTTACATTGGTGTAATGTACTGTGCCTTGTGTAATTATATAATATAGCATCCCTTCTCCCACCGCTCACCCCTCCGCAGTCCTTCTGCCCACCATGAATAACAATGAAGGTTACATTGGTGTAATGTACTGTGCCTTGTGTAATTATATAATATAGCATCCCTTCTCCCACCGCTCACCCCTCCGCAGTCCTTCTGCCCACCGTGAATAACAATGAAGGTTACATTGGTGTAATGTACTGTGCCTTGTGTAATTATATAATATAGCATCCCTTCTCCCACCGCTCATCCCTCCGCAGTCCTTCTGCCCACCATGAATAACAATGAAGGTTACATTGGTGTAATGTACTGTGCCTTGTGTAATTATATAATATAGCATCCCTTCTCCCACCGCTCATCCCTCCGCAGTCCTTCTGCCCACCGTGAATAACAATGAAGGTTACATTGGTGTAATGTACTGTGCCTTGTGTAATTATATAATATAGCATCCCTTCTCCCACCGCTCATCCCTCCGCAGTCCTTCTGCCCACCATGAATAACAATGAAGGTTACATTGGTGTAATGTACGGTGCCTTGTGTAATTATATAATATAGCATCCCTTCTCCCACCGCTCACCCCTCCGCAGTCCTTCTGCCCACCGTGAATAACAATGAAGGTTACATTGGTGTAATGTACTGTGCCTTGTGTAATTATATAATATAGCATCCCTTCTCCCACCGCTCACCCCTCCGCAGTCCTTCTGCCCACCATGAATAACAATGAAGGTTACATTGGTGTAATGTACTGTGCCTTGTGTAATTATATAATATAGCATCCCTTCTCCCACCGCTCACCCCTCCGCAGTCCTTCTGCCCACCATGAATAACAATGAAGGTTACATTGGTGTAATGTACTGTGCCTTGTGTAATTATATAATATAGCATCCCTTCTCCCACCGCTCACCCCTCCGCAGTCCTTCTGCCCACCATGAATAACAATGAAGGTTACATTGGTGTAATGTACTGTGCCTTGTGTAATTATATAATATAGCATCCCTTCTCCCACCGCTCACCCCTCCGCAGTCCTTCTGCCCACCATGAATAACAATGAAGGTTACATTGGTGTAATGTACTGTGCCTTGTGTAATTATATAATATAGCATCCCTTCTCCCACCGCTCATCCCTCCGCAGTCCTTCTGCCCACCGTGAATAACAATGAAGGTTACATTGGTGTAATGTACTGTGCCTTGTGTAATTATATAATATAGCATCCCTTCTCCCACCGCTCACCCCTCCGCAGTCCTTCTGCCCACCATGAATAACAATGAAGGTTACATTGGTGTAATGTACTGTGCCTTGTGTAATTATATAATATAGCATCCCTTCTCCCACCGCTCACCCCTCCGCAGTCCTTCTGCCCACCATGAATAACAATGAAGGTTACATTGGTGTAATGTACTGTGCCTTGTGTAATTATATAATATAGCATCCCTTCTCCCACCGCTCACCCCTCCGCAGTCCTTCTGCCCACCGTGAATAACAATGAAGGTTACATTGGTGTAATGTACTGTGCCTTGTGTAATTATATAATATAGCATCCCTTCTCCCACCGCTCACCCCTCCGCAGTCCTTCTGCCCACCATGAATAACAATGAAGGTTACATTGGTGTAATGTACTGTGCCTTGTGTAATTATATAATATAGCATCCCTTCTCCCACCGCTCACCCCTCCGCAGTCCTTCTGCCCACCGTGAATAACAATGAAGGTTACATTGGTGTAATGTACTGTGCCTTGTGTAATTATATAATATAGCATCCCTTCTCCCACCGCTCACCCCTCCGCAGTCCTTCTGCCCACCATGAATAACAATGAAGGTTACATTGGTGTAATGTACTGTGCCTTGTGTAATTATATAATATAGCATCCCTTCTCCCACCGCTCACCCCTCCGCAGTCCTTCTGCCCACCGTGAATAACAATGAAGGTTACATTGGTGTAATGTACTGTGCCTTGTGTTATTATATAATATAGCATCCCTTCTCCCACCGCTCATCCCTCCGCAGTCCTTCTGCCCACCGTGAATAACAATGAAGGTTACATTGGTGTAATGTACGGTGCCTTGTGTAATTATATAATATAGCATCCCTTCTCCCACCGCTCACCCCTCCGCCGCCCATCCACCCACCGCTCACCCCTCCGCCCACCGCTCACCCCTCCGCCGCCCATCCGCCCACCGCTCGCCCCTCCGCAGTCCATCCTCCCACCGCTCGCCCCTCAACAGCCCTTCCGCCCACCGCAGCCCACCCTCCCACCACTCGCCCCTCCGCAGTCCGTTCTTCCACAGCCCATCCACCCACCGCTCACCCCTCCGCAGCCCATCCGCCCACTGCTCGCCCCTCCACAGCCTATCCGCCCACCGCTCACCCCTCCGCAGGCCATGCGCCCACCCCTCCCCAGGCCATGCGCCCACCCCTCCCCAGGCCATGCGCCCACCCCTCCCCAGGCCATCCGCCCACCCCTCCACAGGCCATCCGCCCACCCCTCCACAGGCCATCCGCCCACAGCAGCCCATCCTCCCACCCCTCCTCAGCCCATCCACCCACCACTCGCCCCTCCGCAGCCCATCCTCCCACCGCTCACCCCTCCGCCCACCCCTCCACAGGCCATCCGCCCACCCCTCCGCAGCCCATCCGCCCACCGCTCGCCCCTCTGCAGCCCAACCTCCCACCCCTCCGGCAGCCCATCCTCCCACCGCTCGCCCCTCCGCAGTCCTTCCGCCCACTGCTTGCCCCTCAACAGCCCTTCCGCCCACCCCTACGCAGGCCATCGTCCCACTGCTCGCCCCTCCGCAGTCCATCCACCCACCGCTCGCCCTTCCGTAGGCCATCCGCCCACCGCAGCCCATCCTCCCACTGCTCACCCCTCCGCAGGCCATCCGCTCGCCCCTCCGCCCACCACTCACCCCTCCAAAGGCCATCCGCCCACCGCTCGCCCCTCCGCAGTCCATCCGCCCACCGCAATTCATCATCCCACCACTCACCCCTCCGCAGTCCCTTCTCCCCACCCCTCTCCACAGTCCCCCCTCTCCGCAGTCCCTTCTCCCACCACTCACCGCTAGACCTGCATGCTGAATGGCAGCAGAGGACTGGTGTTCGTGCATACACCCCAGCACCGCCCGCACGCCTCCTTCCATGGCAAACAGAACCCGCCAGTCATACTTGGACATAACCACGTACGTCAGCTGCAGACAGGTGGCCACCAGCAACTTCTCCTTCACCTGATTGGTCAGAAGCTCCACCAGCATCTTCACGATCTTCTCTCTGATCAGTACAATGTCTTTACCATTAGAAGAATCACACACAGCCTTTATAACAGCCGATGCAGATAGGGTATGGAGTTAGCAAGCTTACCGCCAGGCATAGATACATCTCTCCTCCACCCCACCCCTCCGTTGGGCAGAGGCCCTTTTACACCGCCTCGCCGAGCACAGAGCCCCCCCCCCCCCACACACCAGCACAGAGCCCCTTCCCCCCACAACGGCACTGACCTCACCCCCACACAGGGCACAGACCCTTCCCCCCCACACACGCCGAGCACAGACACCCTCTTCCCCCACGCCGAGCACAGCCCCTTCTCCTCTCCTTATCTCCCCCCCCTGCTGGGCACAGCCCCTTCTCCTCTCCTTATCTCCTCCCCCCCCCCCCTGCTGGGCACAGCCCCTTCTCCTCTCCTTATCTCCTCCCACCCCCCCTGCTGGGCACAGCCCCTTCTCCTCTCCTTATCTCCTCCCACCCCCCCTGCTGGGCACAGCCCCTTCTCCTCTCCTTATCTCCCCCCCCCCCCCTTGCTGGGCACAGCCCCTTCTCCTCTCCTTATCTCCCCCCCCCCCTGCTGGGCACAGCCCCTTCTCCTCTCCTTATCTCCCCCCCCCCCTGCTGGGCACAGCCCCTTCTCCTCTCCTTATCCCCCCCCCCCCCCCCTTGCTGGGCACAGCCCCTTCTCCTCTCCTTATCTCCCCCCCCCCCTGCTGGGCACAGCCCCTTCTCCTCTCCTTATCTCCCCCCCCGCTGCTGGGCACAGCCCATTCTCCTCTCCTTATCTCTCCCTCTCCTTATCTCTCCCCCCCCTGGCTGGGCACAGCCCCTTCTCCTCTCCTTATCTTTTCCCCCCCTGGCTGGGCACAGCCCCTTCTCCTCTCCTTATCTCTCCCCCCCCCCTTGCTGGGCACAGCCCCTTCTCCTCTCCTTATCTCCCCCCCCCCCCTTGCTGGGCACAGCCCCTTCTCCTCTCCTTATCTCCCCCCCCCCCCCTGCTGGGCACAGCCCCTTCTCCTCTCCTTATCTCTCCCTCTCCTTATCTCTCCCCCCCCTGGCTGGGCACAGCCCCTTCTCCTCTCCTTATCTTTTCCCCCCCTTGCTGGGCACAGCCCCTTCTCCTCTCCTTATCTTTTCCCCCCCTTGCTGGGCACAGCCCTTTCTCCTCTCCTTATCTTTTCCCCCCCTTGCTGGGCACAGCCCCTTCTCCTCTCCTCCCTTTGCTGGGAATTGAAGTTCTGGAATCATACAAACCTGACAGAGGATCGTCCTTCTGACTTCCAGCTCTGCGTTTCCTCTCCAGACTGCTGTTCCAAGACTTGGATGATGAAGCCCAGGGTCTCTGCTCCACAGACGCTTCTCTTCACTTTCTCCAGCAACTCCACCAGTATCTCCAGGGAAATGCCAGTGGAGTGACCCTTCAGACTGCTAAGGCCTGTAGAGTATACACAGCAGAGGGTAAGAGACACCTGCCACCAACCCCACCACCAGGAAAATCTGCTCCATCACTATCTTACCTTTACTCTTATCATTCCCCTGCTCGGGGGGCTGCAGACCCTCCAAGGAGAGTAGGTTATTGAGGATCTGCAGGTCTGACAGCTCTGTGTTGGGGTGGGCTTCCATTTTATCTTCTTTGGTGGGTTCCTCGGTCTTTGGTTTCTTAGATAAAAGTCCCCCCTGCAGTGAGCTTTCTTGTGAGCCAAGTTCCGAGTTGAGACTTTTTTTCTCTGCGAGCTTCAGGCAGAGAGAATACTTGGCGTAGACGTGAGAGTTTAGTAGGTCACTGAGGATGCAGCCACGACAGCGCTCGGTCAAGAACTGCAGAACCTTGTGGGCACTGTCCGTGGACACCACAATCTGCATGGTAGCCTGGTCATCCAGGTCTGACGGCTGGACATGGAGACAAAACAAAGACACCAAGGAAAGAGTGGGCATAACCCGCCAGCCCACGGGGCGCAATAACCCGCCAGCCCACGGGGCGCATAACCCGCCAGCCCACGGGGAACAATAACCCGCCAGCCCACGGGGCGCAATAACCCGCCAGCCCACGGGGCGCAATAACCCGCCAGCCCACGGGGCGCAATAACCCGCCAGCCCACGGGGCGCAATAACCCGCCAGCCCACGGGACGCAATAACCCGCCAGCCCACGGGGCGCATAACCCGCCAGCCCACGGGGCGCAATAACCCGCCAGCCCACGGGGCGCAATAACCCGCCAGCCCACGGGGCGCAATAACCCGCCAGCCCACGGGGCGCAATAACCCGCCAGCCCACGGGGCGCATAACCCGCCAGCCCACGGGGCGCAATAACCCGCCAGCCCACGGGGCGCAATAACCCGCCAGCCCACGGGGCGCAATAACCCGCCAGCCCACGGGGCGCAATAACCCGCCAGCCCACGGGGCGCATAACCCGCCAGCCCACGGGGCGCATAACCCGCCAGCCCACGGGGCGCAATAACCCGCCAGCCCACGGGGCGCATAACCCGCCAGCCCACGGGGCGCATAACCCGCCAGCCCACGGGGCGCATAACCCGCCAGCCCACGGGGCGCATAGCAAATCATCCCAGGCATCCCTGGCTCAGCCAAATCATCCCAGGCATCCCTGGCTCAGCCAAATCATCCCAGGCATCCCTGGCTCAGCCAAATCATCCCAGGCATCCCTGGCTCAGCCAAATCATCCCAGGCATCCCTGGCTCAGCCAAATCATCCCAGGCATCCCTGGCTCAGCCAAATCATCCCAGGCACTCTACCTCCAGTCACTCACCTCTCCCTCCCTGCTCTGTCTGATGATGTCATACCTGTCCTGCTGCTCAGTGGGCACTCTACCTCCAGTCACTCACCTCTCCCTCCCTGCTTTGTCTGATGATGTCATACCTGTCCTGCTGCTCAGTGGGCACTCTACCTCCAGTCACTCAACCTCCCTCCCTGCTGTCTGATGTCATACACATCCTGCTGCTCAGTGGGCACTCTACCTCCAGTCACTCACCTCTCCCTCCCTGCTCTGTCTGATGATGTCATACACGTCCTGCTGCTCAGTGGGCTCCAGCCTTCGAATGAAGAAGAGAAGCTCCCACCACTCATCTTGTCTGAGGGTCCCAGGCTCGTCACAAGTGCTTCCAGGCAAGTAGGGGAGGGTGTACAGACCCCCGGAGGGTTTAGTATGCAATGCCTGCGTGACTGTGGAGAAAACACAGGCGCTGAGGGATGGAGGGATACAGCCTGGGGTACAAGGCGCCGAGGGGCACCGACTGGGGTACAAGTTGCCGGCCTGGTGGGAGAATAAACAGGCACTGGCCTCGGGGGGGAGAATAAACAGGCACCGGCCTCGGGGGGGAGAATAAACAGGCACCGGCCTTGGGGGGGGAGAATAAACAGGCACCGGCCTTGGGGGGGGAGAATAAACAGGCACCGGACTGGGGGGAGAATAAACAGACACCAGCCTGGGGCGGGGGGGGGGGGGGGTATAAACAGGCACCGGCCTGGGGAGGGGGGGGGGAATAAACAGGCACCGGCCTGGAGGGGGGGGGGGAGGCACCGGCCTGAGGGGGGAATAAACAGGCACCAGCCTGAGAGGGGGGGGGGAATAAACAGGCACCGGCCTGAGAGGGGGGGGAATAAACAGGCACCGGCCTGAGAGGGGAATAAACAGGCAATGTCTGAAGTCTAACAATGTGTTAGATGAAATGCAGCAAATTCCTAAAATGAGAGATAAATATGTTTCTGGGGTGTGTCCTGCGGCTTCACATGCAAATAAACTACATTTAAACCCGTTTCTCTCATTCTGTCCAACACGCTGTATAGATCATTTGTTATTCTGTACACTCACAGTATAAGCAGGGTTAAAGGGGCGGAGCTCTCACCTGGCGACACCTTCAGACTGTCAGTCAGTGAGGACGCCCTGTGCGGAGTGTCCTCCTCCCCCTGGGTCCCAGAGCTGACAATCTCCACCATATGCCAGTGTACCCAGTATGTCCGCCCTGTAGATCTCCACAGCACCTGTACCGCGGTGGGAGAGGGGATTAGCGGGAGCCACAAGCACAGTCTGATTAAAGGGGGGCATCTAATCTGATTCCTACTCACAAGGTGACAGATAAAGGGATTACTGCCCCCGATAACTAGTTATATCTTAATCAATCCTCTAACCTGACTGACCCCCCCCCCCCCCCCCCCCCCGTGCTGTGCCAAAAAGAATTTCTTATGAATGGGGACTCTATTTCGGTTTATAGAAAGCCCATAGCATTACATACAATGTAATCGCCGAACCCCGAACTCCAACACGAACATACAGTGGAATGTACGTGTTCGGGGTCCAAAAACCGTAATGTTCGGTACGAACCCTAAACAGTGCGGTTCGGGTTCGCTCAACACTAATTACTAACAAACTTACACGTTGTGTTGTATCGTGTCTACCATCGGGACAGTGTGTAGATATGTCTTCCATCCTTATACTTCTACATTGTTTCTCTTATCTGCTACCTCAATGTGGTATTTATATATTTAATAACAGGAAGAATGATATATAAATATACTGTCCACTCGCCACTTACATTGCTTGGAACATGACAGAGATTGTAGAGATTTTTCTTTGACATTTTAATGATTGAGTAGCTGGTCATGTTCTATTACGATAGCACACATAGTGGACATAAGATAACTTCTATAATTATTCCTGATTATATACTGAGATGTGGTTTTATTCACTAACAATTCTTTATTATGCCATTCACTTGTTTATTTACAAAGATAAAAACTCTCTATATATGTTTACAATATTTCACCGTGTATGATGTATGGTTTACAGTTATTATTTGTTTCATAGTGACATGTATACATTTTTACAACACATGTGTTCATGCGAAACGCATAAGGCATACAGCTTTCCCCTTTTTGTCTAGTACTTTTATCTGTTCCTGTTATCTTTATTGGATTTGACTGGATACTTGAATGAATACATTTTGAAGTTACCGTATATACTCGAGTATAAGCCGAGTTTTTCATCACAATTTTTGTGCTGAAAAATACCCCCTCGGCTTATACTCGAGTCGGTGGGGGAAAAAAAAAAAAATCTAAAACTTACCTCGTTCCAGCTCTGTCCCCCGGTGCTCTGAAGCTGCGTGGCTGTGAGAGAAGTGTTGTGAGCTTCCCTCCGGTCGCGCGGTCAATAAAGTGTATTTTTTTTAAACAAACTTTATTGACCGCGCGGCTGGAGGGGAGCTCACAACGCTTCCCTCACAGCCACGCACCTTCAGAGCACCGGGGGACAGAGCAGGAACGAGGTAAGTGCTGGGGTCTGGGGGAGGAGGGTGGCATAACGAGCATACTAAGGGCCAATATCCTGGCATATTGGGGCCCAATATCCTGGCATATTGGGGCCCAATATCCTGGCATATTGGGGCCCAATATCCTGGCATATTGGGGGCCAATATCCTGGCATATTGGGGGCCAATATCCTGGCATATTGGGGGCCAATATCCTGGCATATTGGGGGCCAATATCCTGGCATATTGGGGGCCAATATCCTGGCATATTGGGGGCCAATATCCTGGCATATTGGGGGCCAATATCCTGGCATATTGGGGGCCAATATCCTGGCATATTGGGGGCCAATATCCTGGCATATTGGGGGCCAATATCCTGGCATATTGGGGGCACTATCCTGGCATATTGGGGGCACTATCCTGGCATATTGGGGGCACTATCCTGGCATATTAAATGGCATATTGGGGGTAATATTTACCAGTAGCTTTCCACCCTAGGCTTATACTCGAGTCAATATTTTTTCCCAGTTCTTTGTGGTAAAATTAGGTGCCTCGGCTTATATTCGTGTCGGCTTATACTCGAGTATATACGGTATATATTTTTCACAGCCCAGACGGAGCACCCGCAACCCGGTAATACTATACACGGGAGACAGACTTATAGCCACTGGTCCTGGCCTCTAACCCGCCCCCCTGTTATGTACATGGCCTATAACCCGACCCCCGTGCTGTGTCTGGCCTCTAACCCGCCCCCCTGTTATGTACCTGGCCTATAACCCGACCCCCGTGCTGTGCCTGGCCTCTAACCCGCCCCCCTGTTATGTACCTGGCCTATAACCCGACCCCCGTGCTGTGCCTGGCCTCTAACCCGCCCCCCTGTTATGTACCTGGCCTATAACCCGACCCCCGTGCTGTGTCTGGCCTCTAACCCGCCCCCCAGTTATGTACCTGGCCTATAACCCGACCCCCGTGCTGTGCCTGGCCTCTAACCCGCCCCCCTGTTATGTACCTGGCCTATAACCCGACCCCCGTGCTGTGTCTGGCCTCTAACCCGCCCCCCAGTTATGTACCTGGCCTATAACCCGACCCCCGTGCTGTGCCTGGCCTCTAACCCGCCCCCCTGTTATGTACCTGGCCTATAACCCGACCCCCGTGCTGTGCCTGGACTCTAACCCGCCCCCCTGTTATGTACCTGGCCTATAACCCGACCCCCGTGCTGTGCCTGGACTCTAACCCGCCCCCCTGTTATGTACCTGGCCTATAACCCGACCCCCGTGCTGTGCCTGGCCTCTAACCCGCCCCCCTGTTATGTACCTGGCCTATAACCCGACCCACGTGCTGTGTCTGGCCTCTAACCCGCCCCCCTGTTATGTACCTGGCCTATAACCCGACCCACGTGCTGTGTCTGGCCTCTAACCCGCCCCCCTGTTATGTACCTGGCCTCCCCATAAATGACTTTACTGTTAAACTGATTATGTTGTGTTCATTATATGTCAGTATATTAATGTGTGCTGTGTAATTAGGTTTACTCACTGTATGTTACAGTGTGCTGTGTAATTAGGTTTACTCACTGTATGTTACAGTGTGCTGTGTAATTAGGTTTACTCACTGTATGTTACAGTGTGCTGTGTAATTAGGTTTACTCACTGTATGTTACAGTGTGCTGTGTAATTAGGTTTACTCACTGTATGTTACAGTGTGCTGTGTAATTAGGTTTACTCACTGTATGTTAATGTGTGCTGTGTAATTAGGTTTACTCACTGTATATTACAATGTGCTGTGTAATTAGGTTTACTCACTGTATGTTACAGTGTGCTGTGTAATTAGGTTTACTCACTGTATGTTACAGTGTGCTGTGTAATTAGGTTTACTCACTGTATGTTAATGTGTGCTGTGTAATTAGGTTTACTCACTGTATGTTAATGTGTGCTGTGTAATTAGGTTTACTCACTGTATGTTAATGTGTGCTGTGTAATTAGGTTTACTCACTGTATGTTACAGTGTGCTGTGTAATTACGTTTACTCACTGTATGTTACAGTGTGCTGTGTAATTAGGTTTACTCACTGTATGTTAGTGTGTGCTGTGTAATTAGGTTTACTCACTGTATGTTAATGTGTGCTGTGTAATTAGGTTTACTCACTGTATGTTAATGTGTGCTGTGTAATTAGATTTACTCACTGTATGTTAATGTGTGCTGTGTAATTAGGTTTACTCACTGTATGTTAGTGTGCTGTGTAATTAGGTTTACTCACTGTATGTTAATGTGTGCCGTGTAATTAGGTTTACTCACTGTATGTTAATGTGTGCCGTGTAATTAGGTTTACTCACTGTATGTTAATGTGCTGTGTAATTAGGTTTACTCACTGTATGTTAGTGTGCCGTGTAATTAGGTTTACTCACTGTATGTTAATGTGCTGTGTAATTAGGTTTACTCACTGTATGTTAGTGTGCTGTGTAATTAGGTTTACTCACTGTATGTTAGTGTGCCGTGTAATTAGGTTTACTCACTGTATGTTAGTGTGCCGTGTAATTAGGTTTACTCACTGTATGTTAATGTGTGCCGTGTAATTAGGTTTACACACTGTATGTTAGTGTGCCGTGTAATTAGGTTTACACACTGTATGTTAATGTGTGCTGTGTAATTAAGTTTACTCACTGTATGTTAATGTGTGCTGTGTAATTAGGTTTACTCACTGTATGTTAATGTGTGCTGTGTAATTAGGTTTACTCACTGTATGTTACTGTGTGCTGTGTAATTAGGTTTACTCACTGTATGTTACTGTGTGCTGTGTAATTAGGTTTACTCACTGTATGTTAATGTGTGCTGTGTAATTAGGTTTACTCACTGTATGTTAATGTGTGCTGTGTAATTAGGTTTACTCACTGTATGTTAATGTGTGCTGTGTAATTAGGTTTACTCACTGTATGTTAATGTGTGCCGTGTAATTAGGTTTACTCACTGTATGTTAGTGTGCCGTGTAATTAGGTTTACTCACTGTATGTTAATGTGTGCTGTGTAATTAGGTTTACTCACTGTATGTTAATGTGTGCTGTGTAATTAGGTTTACTCACTGTATGTTAATGTGTGCTGTGTAATTAGGTTTACTCACTGTATGTTAATGTGTGCTGTGTAATTAGGTTTACTCACTGTATGTTAATGTGCTGTGTAATTAGGTTTACTCACTGTATGTTAATGTGTGCCGTGTAATTAGGTTTACTCACTGTATGTTAGTGTGCCGTGTAATTAGGTTTACTCACTGTATGTTAATGTGTGCTGTGTAATCAGGAGATCTGTGAGAGCTGAGGGTCCCTGGGAAGCAGAGACTGACGGTGGTACCAGCCGGGGTATTAGCCGGGGTACCAGGGGTTCAGTCACAGATCAGTCTTGTTTTGTATAATATTATATGTATATATTATTAAGCTGTCCGTCTCTAGCAGCTCGAGTCCAGACAGATATTCACGTGGACCAATCTGTGTATCGGTTTCAGTTCGGAGACGGAGCTTTGTATTTAGATGGAGCTTTTATTACACCGTTTTATCTGTTTTCTATTGCTGGCGCTGTGTGTGAAATCTGCGAGTTGGTTACATTTAGCCTGCCAGAAGGGATGCGGGGGGGCCGTGGCTCCCGTGGCCGTCTCCGTTAGGATACAATGCCATAACCTGCCCCTTGTTTCCAGTCATAATGTGTCCTTAAAGGGACCTCCGTCACCAAAATATTATTATACCGTCAATGTTGAAATTAAAAAAATTATCAAAAACGTATCTATACCTGCAGCAAATGCATCAAGAGTAATATACATTGTAAATGAGTCTGTGGTGTCTCATGAGTATGACATCACCTGTGACTTGATATGCAAATGAACTGGTTTTTAATGGTAAATATGTCATTTACAGGTGATGTCATAATCAGGCGACGCCAGACACACGGCTGCTAATTTATTGCATTTGCTGCAATTCTAACACAACGAACAAGTTCAAATGATCCGTTTAATGGCGGAGAGTTAGATTGCAAGCTTTCCAGACCAGGTTGCTGGGTCCTGACATGGTATTTAACACCGTGCAGTGAGGACTCGCAGTGTGAGCCATGTTTCCAGTACCTGTACGGGGTTAAACGTGACAGTTAAACCTCGTTCTGGCGCCATCCTGTATCTGCCTCCTTACCTGCACAGGGGGCATCCCATTGTTGCTCTGACGGAAAACTCCCTCATCTCCGGTGCCAACCTCCTCGTAATCCTCCAGCATTCTCACCGCCATGCCCGGCTTCAGCGCTTCCTGGATGTAATCCACATATGCGTTACGGGAAGGGAAGTCACTTGGAGACATGAAGTCCTTTGCCAGCTTCTTCTTGGGGGCCGCAGGGCGCAGTTGAGTCATCACCGCCATCTGCAGGCTGGCGCAAGGGGGCATCTTCGGCTGGAAGATGGATCGGAGGACCCGAGGCTGGTAATTTTCCCTGGGGATTTCACTCTCGGGATCTCGCTCAGTCAGCCAGCCCATGACGCGCACCAGCTCGCAGATCAGGCTGCCCATGGCCATATTGAAATCAAACTGGCGCTGGAGGCGGTCCTTCTCACCATTCTCGGGGCGGTCACTGCTCAGCTGATCCAGTAGAGATGTTACGCACAAGTAACGTTTCACGAGAGAGAAGAGCTGCTTCCCGGGGATCTGCCAGGAAATAATCCCAATGTGAGGAATGCTGGACACAGTACACTGGTTATATTAGAATATAGTGTTATTACACAGGCAGTGTGTAAATATATCACTCTGGGGGATTATTATAATATAGCGTTATTACACAGGCAGTGTGTAAATATATCCCACTGGGGATTATTATAATATAGCGTTATTACACAGGCAGTGTGTAAATATATCCCTCTGGGGGATTATTATAATATAGCGTTATTACACAGGCAGTGTGTAAATATATCACTCTGGGGGATTATTATAATATAGCGTTATTACACAGGCAGTGTGTAAATGGATCACTCCGGGGATTATTAAAATACAGCGTTATTACACAGGCAGTGTGTAAATGGATCACTCCGGGGATTATTAAAATACAGCGTTATTACACAGGCAGTGTGTAAATGGATCACTCCGGGGGATTATTATAATACAGCGTTATTACACAGGCAGTGTGTAAATGGATCACTCCGGGGGATTATTATAATATAGTGTTATTACACAGGCAGTGTGTAAATATATCACTCTGGGGGATTATTATAATATAGCGTTATTACACAGGCAGTGTGTAAATATATCACTCTGGGGGATTATTATAATATAGCGTTATTACACAGGCAGTGTGTAAATATATCACTCTGGGGGATTATTATAATATAGCGTTATTACACAGGCAGTGTGTAAATGGATCACTCCGGGGATTATTAAAATACAGCGTTATTACACAGGCAGTGTGTAAATGGATCACTCCGGGGGATTATTATAATACAGCGTTATTACACAGGCAGTGTGTAAATGGATCACTCCGGGGGATTATTATAATATAGTGTTATTACACAGGCAGTGTGTAAATATATCACTCTGGGGGATTATTATAATATAGCGTTATTACACAGGCAGTGTGCAAATAGATCACCCTGGGGATTATTATAATATAGCGTTATTACACAGGCAGTGTGTAAATGGATCACTCCGGGGGATTATTATAATACAGCGTTATTACACAGGCAGTGTGTAAATGGATCACTCCGGGGGATTATTATAATATAGTGTTATTACACAGGCAGTGTGTAAATATATCCCACTGGGGGATTATTATAATACAGCGTTATTACACAGGCAGTGTGTAAATGAATCACTCCGGGGGATTATTATAATATAGTGTTATTACACAGGCAGTGTGTAAATATATCCCACTGGGGGATTATTATAATACAGCGTTATCACACAGGCAGTGTGTAAATGAATCACTCCAGGGGATTATTATAATATAGCGTTATTACACAGGCAGTGTGTAAATGGATCACTCCGGGGGATTATTATAATACAGCGTTATTACACAGGCAGTGTGTAAATATATCACTCTGGGGGATTATTATAATATAGCGTTATTACACAGGCAGTGTGTAAATGGATCACTCCGGGGATTATTAAAATACAGCGTTATTACACAAGCAGTGTGTAAATGGATCACTCCAGGGGATTATTATAATATAGCGTTATTACACAGGCAGTGTGTAAATAGATCACCCTGGGGATTATTATAATATAGCGTTATTACACAGGCAGTGTGCAAATAGATCACCCCGGTGGATTATTATAATATAGTGTTATCACACAGGCAGTGTGTAAATAAATCACTCTGGGGGATTATTATAATATAGTGTTATCACACAGGCAGTGTGTAAATATATCACCCCGGGGGATTATTATAATATAGTGTTATTACACAGGCAGTGTGTAAATATATCACTCTGGGGGATTATTATAATATAGCGTTATTACACAGGCAGTGTGTAAATGGATCACTCCGGGGATTATTAAAATACAGCGTTATTACACAGGCAGTGTGTAAATGGATCACTCCGGGGGATTATTATAATACAGCGTTATTACACTGGCAGTGTGTAAATGGATCACTCCGGGGGATTATTATAATATAGTGTTATTACACAGGCAGTGTGTAAATATATCACTCTGGGGGATTATTATAATATAGCGTTATTACACAGGCAGTGTGCAAATAGATCACCCTGGGGATTATTATAATATAGCGTTATTACACAGGCAGTGTGTAAATGGATCACTCCGGGGGACTATTATAATACAGCGTTATTACACAGGCAGTGTGTAAATGGATCACTCTGGGGGATTATTATAATATAGTGTTATCACACAGGCAGTGTGTAAATAAATCACTCTGGGGGATTATTATAATATAGTGTTATCACACAGGCAGTGTGTAAATAAATCACTCTGGGGGATTATTATAATATAGTGTTATCACACAGGCAGTGTGTAAATATATCACCCCGGGGGATTATTATAATATAGCGTTATCACACAGGCAGTGTGTAAATATATCACCCCGGGGGATTATTATAATATAGTGTTATCACACAGGCATTGTGTAAATATATCACCCTGGGGGATTATTATAATACAGCATTATTACACAGGCAGTGTGTAAATATATCACTCCGGGGGATTATTATAATATAGCGTTATCACACGGGCAGTGTGTAAATATAGCACTCTGGGGGATTATTATAATATAGCGTTATCACACGGGCAGTGTGTAAATATAGCACTCTGGGGGATTATTATAATATAGCGTTATCACACGGGCAGTGTGTAAACATATCACTCTGGGGGATTACTATAATATAGTGTTATTACACAGGCAGTGTGTAAATATATCACCCCAGGGGATTATTATAATATAGTTTTATCACACGGGCAGTGTGTAAATATATCACTCTGGGGGATTACTATAATATAGTGTTATTACACAGGCAGTGTGTAAATATATCACCCCGGGGGATTATTATAATATAGTGTTATCACACGGGCAGTGTGTAAATATAGCACTCTGGGGGATTATTATAATATAGCGTTATCACACGGGCAGTGTGTAAACATATCACTCCGGGGGATTACTATAATATAGTGTTATTACACAGGCAGTGTGTAAATATATCACTCTGGGGGATTATTATAATATAGCGTTATTACACAGGCAGTGTGCAAATAGATCACCCTGGGGATTATTATGATATAGCGTTATTACACAGGCAGTGTGTAAATGGATCACTCCGGGGGATTATTATAATACAGCGTTATTACACAGGCAGTGTGTAAATGGATCACTCCGGGGGATTATTATAATATAGTGTTATTACACAGGCAGTGTGTAAATGGATCACTCCGGGGGATTATTATAATATAGTGTTATTACACAGGCAGTGTGTAAATATATCACTCTGGGGGATTATTATAATATAGCGTTATTACACAGGCAGTGTGCAAATAGATCACCCTGGGGATTATTATAATATAGCGTTATTACACAGGCAGTGTGTAAATGGATCACTCCGGGGGATTATTATAATATAGCGTTATTACACAGGCAGTGTGTAAATAGATCACCCTGGGGATTATTATAATATAGCGTTATTACACAGGCAGTGTGTAAATATATCCCACTGGGGGATTATTATAATACAGCGTTATTACACAGGCAGTGTGTAAATGAATCACTCCGGGGGATTATTATAATATAGTGTTATTACACAAGCAGTGTGTAAATATATCCCACTGGGGGATTATTATAATACAGCGTTATCACACGGGCAGTGTGTAAATGAATCACTCCAGGGGATTATTATAATATAGCGTTATTACACGGGCAGTGTGTAAATAGATCACCCTGGGGATTATTATAATATAGCGTTATTACACAGGCAGTGTGCAAATAGATCACCCCGGTGGATTATTTTAATATAGTGTTATCACACAGGCAGTGTGTAAATAAATCACTCTGGGGGATTATTATAATATAGTGTTATCACACAGGCAGTGTGTAAATAAATCACTCTGGGGGATTATTATAATATAGTGTTATCACACAGGCAGTGTGTAAATAAATCACTCTGGGGGATTATTATAATATAGTGTTATCACACAGGCAGTGTGTAAATAAATCACTCTGGGGGATTATTATAATATAGTGTTATCACACAGGCAGTGTGTAAATATATCACCCCGGGGGATTATTATAATATAGCGTTATCACACAGGCAGTGTGTAAATATATCACCCCGGGGGATTATTATAATATAGTGTTATCACACAGGCATTGTGTAAATATATCACACTGGGGGATTATTATAATACAGCATTATTACACAGGCAGTGTGTAAATATATCACTCCGGGGGATTATTATAATATAGCGTTATCACACGGGCAGTGTGTAAATATAGCACTCTGGGGGATTATTATAATATAGCGTTATCACACGGGCAGTGTGTAAATATAGCACTCTGGGGGATTATTATAATATAGCGTTATCACACGGGCAGTGTGTAAATATAGCACTCTGGGGGATTATTATAATATAGCGTTATCACACGGGCAGTGTGTAAATATAGCACTCTGGGGGATTATTATAATATAGCGTTATCACACGGGCAGTGTGTAAACATATCACTCTGGGGGATTACTATAATATAGTGTTATTACACAGGCAGTGTGTAAATATATCACCCCAGGGGATTATTATAATATAGTTTTATCACACGGGCAGTGTGTAAATATATCACTCTGGGGGATTACTATAATATAGTGTTATTACACAGGCAGTGTGTAAATATATCACCCCGGGGGATTATTATAATATAGTGTTATCACACGGGCAGTGTGTAAATATATCACTCTGGAGGATTATTATAATATGGCGTTATCACACGGGCAGTGTGTAAATATATCACCCTGGGGGATTATTATAATACAGCATTATTACACAGGCAGTGTGTAAATATATCACTCCGGGGGATTATTATAATATAGCGTTATCACACGGGCAGTGTGTAAATATAGCACTCTGGGGGATTATTATAATATAGCGTTATCACACGGGCAGTGTGTAAATATAGCACTCTGGGGGATTATTATAATATAGCGTTATCACACGGGCAGTGTGTAAATATAGCACTCTGGGGGATTATTATAATATAGCGTTATCACACGGGCAGTGTGTAAACATATCACTCTGGGGGATTACTATAATATAGTGTTATTACACAGGCAGTGTGTAAATATATCACCCCAGGGGATTATTATAATATAGTTTTATCACACGGGCAGTGTGTAAATATATCACTCTGGGGGATTACTATAATATAGTGTTATTACACAGGCAGTGTGTAAATATATCACCCCGGGGGATTATTATAATATAGTGTTATCACACGGGCAGTGTGTAAATATATCACTCTGGGGGATTATTATAATATGGCGTTATCACACGGGCAGTGTGTAAATATATCACTCTGGGGGATTATTATAATACAGCGTTATTACACATGCAGTGTGTAAATATATTGCTCCGGGGGATTATTATTATATAGTGTTATTATTACATAGCTAGGTCTGTGACTAGTAAGTAAAGCGATTAGTTGTGTAATTATGGGTTACTTTATACCATACGAAACACAGGAGGGCTGCTCCCAATCGCGGATAGAGGAGTCCCAGATGCTGCCAAAAACAGAACCAGGTAGGTGTCCAGTTAAAATGTTTTTTATTAGGTACAAAAAAAATATAAAAACAACGTTTCGCGCCTAGCTTGGCGCTTCGTCAAGGGCTTGACGAAGCGCCAAGGTAGGCGCGAAACGCGTAGGCTTATCAGAGTTCTTCCCCTCACCGGGTGATCCTCTCACTATAGGAAAAAAAAAAAGGAAGCAAAAACGGTTTGCGGAAGGAGCTCACAATCAAAGCAGGTATGTGAAAATAAGCCAGAGTTTAATGCTTACGTAAAACAGGCTAGTACAAAAAAGGAAATGAACCACACAGTGAGAAAGACGCCTTACGCGTTTCGTGCTTCAAAAGCACTTAATCATAGGCTGTGAGCCTATGATTAAGTGCTTTTGAAGCACGAAACGCGTAAGGCGTCTTTCTCACTGTGTGGTTCATTTCCTTTTTTGTACTAGCCTGTTTTACGTAAGCATTAAACTCTGGCTTATTTTCACATACCTGCTTTGATTGTGAGCTCCTTCCGCAAACCGTTTTTGCTCCTTTTTTCTCCTATTGTACGGGCTGGATGGCCTGGCGTTGAGGGAAGCTCCACTTTGTTATTTCAACAGGCTGAAATCGGAGGGATTACTTTATGTTTGGTTTATCTGACCAGGAGGTCCTCCAGTGCTCTTTTACTGATCCTCTCACTATACCCAGCTCCTCTACATTGTTTTTATATTTTTTTGTACCTAATAAAAAACATTTTAACTGGACACCTACCTGGTTCTGTTTTTGCCAGCATCTGGGACTCCTCTATCCGCGATTGGGAGCAGCCCTCCTGTGTTTCGTATCCTGTATTCGGCTGGAGCGGAGAGAGGAGTAACCCACGCCGGCATCCGATTGCACTCTTCAGCCATTTGCTCTCAACCTTCTATTACTTTATACCATGGAGCACCCCCACACCCCGTGTCATGGCCCCCAGTAAAATCAGTGACATAGTCCGCTCCAGTCTCCCAGTCCCACTCACCTGGGGCAGGTGCACACCTTCAAACGAGATACAGTGCTCCTCCGAACTCGTGGTCTCAGCAAAAAGCTGCAGCAAAGTGTAGCGGGATTCAAAATCCATGTGCTGCTCGATTCCATCCTGCTGACTGAGGGACAGCAAGACGTGGGCCCGACTCCCTGCCACGGAGAGAAACCCCCAGTTATACACAGCAAAACGTGGGCCCGCCTCCCTGCCACGGAGAGAAAGCCCCAATTATACACAGCAAGACGTGGGCCCGCCTCCCTGCCACGGAGAGAAAGCCCCAATTATACACAGCAAGACGTGGGCCCGCCTCCCTGCCACGGAGAGAAAGCCCCAATTATACACAGCAAGATGTGGGCCCGCTTCCCTGCCACGGAGAGAAAGCCCCAATTATACACAACAAGACGTGGGCCCGCCTCCCTGCCACGGAGAGAAAGCCCCAATTATACACAGCAAGACGTGGGCCCGCCTCCCTGCCACGGAGAGAAAGCCCCAATTATACACAGCAAGACGTGGGCCCGCCTCCCTGCCACGGAGAGAAAGCCCCAATTATACACAGCAAGACGTGGGCCCGCCTCCCTGCCACGGAGAGAAAGCCCCAATTATACACAGCAAGACGTGGGCCGGCCTCCCTGCCACGGAGAGAAAGCCCCAATTATACACAGCAGGACGTGGGCCCGCCTCCCTGCCACGGAGAGTTTCAGACGATTATTATTACTGTATGTGGATAATCCCTCCCACGGTTTATTGCATGGTTCACCTGCATCATGCGAGGCCAGGGCGCGGAGCATCTTGCCAGCGTTTTTGCGGATCTGTTTCTCCTGGTTGCAGAGCATCTTCATCAACAGATCCAGGGCTCCTGTCTCCTTGAAGACCCCAGCCAGGGAGCCGATGCTGGCGTAGGCACTCAGGACATGGATGGTGTTAAGGATGGAGGCGTCTGGACCGTTGCTTTGGGACATCTGTCTGGCAGCTCTCTGGACCAGCATCCTCACGTCCTCTCTCATCTCTTGCAGGGCTCCATCCTCTGGCGCCCGAGACCCGGCCTTCTCTTCAGGCATCCCAGACCCCTCAGGTTTACGCTTCCCCAGCAGGGTGGGGCAGTTGGCATAGACCTCCTCGGCCGACATCCACATGAGAATATTGGGGGACTTATTCTCCGGGAGAGAGGCCCCTCCTCGGCTATGCGTTCCCTCCTCCAGGCTCTGCACGGCCCATCGGATCAGGTACTCCGTGTGGCCCTCAGGGCTCCAACGCTGGCGCAGTAGTTCCTCTGGCTGAGCCTGCAACTTAGGACCCAACTGTACCAGAAGGTTCCCATTCCTGCGCTCCCCCACCAACATGGCGGAGACTAGAAAAGGAGACAGACAGTTAAAATGGTACAGTGTAACTTAAGGTACCCTCCATAAAATGGGGGAAACAAAATAAACACAAACATGATAGAGTCACAGTAAGTGTACCACTTCCAGAATGATACAATCCCTGTGTCTCCAATAAACTGCACGAATAGAGCAAACAGGAAGTAGAAATAATCAGTACGCACATTCAATAAATTAAACCACCTGGATTAATAGAAAACACAAAGAAAACTCCATACGTCATGTTCCCAGTGTGATAAGTGCTTCTTGAAGCCTCCTGGGTACGAGCCTTTATGGGCCCGCTGTAGGGACCAGACTGTGTGAAATGTAAACCAACTCTGGCACCTGCACTGGACCAGCTGCTAACATTACACACAGCGTATGGTGCTTTCTATATGGTACAGGAGGTCCATAAAGGCTCACACAAGTGTCATAGGATGTCTGATCATTGGGGGCACAGGGTCACGGGGGGGGGGAGCAGCAGGGGTGGGCACAGAATCACAAGGAGGAGCAGCAGGGGTGGGCACAGTGGCGCGGCAGGGGTGGGTCTAGTGGCACGGGGGCAGCAGGGGTGGGCACAGTGGCACGAGGCGGAAATGGTGGGCACTGTGGCACGTGGGGGCAGCAAGGGTGGGTCTAGTGGCACAGGGGGGGGGCACAGTGGCACAGAGGGGGCGGCAGGGTTGGGTCTAAGGGCACGGAGGGGGCGGCAGGGGTGGGCACAGTGGCACGAGGCGGAAATGGTGGGCACTGTGGCACGTGGGGGCAGCAAGGGTGGGTCTAGTGGCACGGGGGGGGGCACAGTGGCACAGAGGGGTCGGCAGGGTTGGGTCTAGTGGCACGGAGGGGGCGGCAGGGGTGGGCACAGTGGCGCGGGGGGGAGGCAGCAGGGGTGGGCACAGTGCCTCAGGGAGGGCGGCAGGGGTGGGCACAGTGGCACTGGGGGGGTCGGCAGGGGTGGACACAGTGGCTCAGGAAGGGCGGCAGGGGTGGGCACAGTGGCACTGGGGGGGTCAGCAGGGGTGGGCACAGTGGCACAGGGAAGGCGGCAGGGGTGGGCACAGTGGCACTGGGGGGGTCGGCACAGTGGCACGGGGGGGGGTCGGCACGGTGGGGGTCAGCAGGGGTGGGCACAGTGGCACTGGGGGGGTCAGCAGGGGTGGGCACAGTGGCACGGGGGGGGTCAGCAGGGGTGGGCACAGTGGCACGGGGGGGGGGCGGCAGGGGTGGGCACAGTGGCACTGGGGTGGGCGGCAGGGGTGGGTCTAGTGGCACGGGGGGCCTATAGTCCTTGTCTCCTTTTTCCTCCCCCCGGTTCTGGTCTCGTCCTCTCACCCGGAGATTCACACAGTTCGGCAGCTGTTAGAGTTTCCGCCGCTCTCCGTGTAACACTTCCGGGTCAGACACATCACGTGACTGGGAGATGCAGCCAATCAGCTCTCGGGTCTTCTTGCCAGCCAAGATCACGTGACTGAGACTGACAGACTCCTGGCATACAAGGGGTGTAACGGGGTATTACTGAGGAGTAATGGGGGGCTACAGGAGTGTAACGGGGTATTACTGAGGAGTAATGGGGGGCTACAGGAGTGTAACGGGGTATTACTGAGGAGTAATGGGGGTGGGCTACAGGAGTGTAACGGGGTATTACTGAGGAGTAATGGGGGCTACAGGAGTGTAACGGGGTATTACTGAGGAGTAATGGGGGCTACAGGAGTGTAACGGGGTATTACTGAGGAGTAATGGGGGCTACAGGAGTGTAACGGGGTATTACTGAGGAGTAATGGGGGGCTACAGGAGTGTAACGGGGTATTACTGAGGAGTAATGGGGGCTACAGGAGTGTAACGGGGTATTACTGAGGAGTAATGGGGGGCTACAGGAGTGTAACGGGGTATTACTGAGGAGTAATGGGGGCTACAGGAGTGTAACGGGGTATTACTGAGGAGTAATGGGGGGCTACAGGAGTGTAACGGGGTATTACTGAGGAGTAATGGGGGCCACAGGAGTGTAACGGGGTATTACTGAGGAGTAATGGGGGGCTACAGGAGTGTAACGGGGTATTACTGAGGAGTAATGGGGGGCTACAGGAGTATAACGGGGTATTACTGAGGAGTAATGGGGGGCTACAGGAGTGTAACGGGGTATTACTGAGGAGTAATGGGGGGCTACAGGAGTGTAACGGGGTATTACTGAGGAGTAATGGGGGCTACAGGAGTGTAACGGGGTATTACTGAGGAGTAATGGGGGGCTACAGGAGTGTAACGGGGTATTACTGAGGAGTAATGGGGGGCTACAGGAGTGTAACGGGGTATTACTGAGGAGTAATGGGGGCTACAGGAGTGTAACGGGGTATTACTGAGGAGTAATGGGGGGCTACAGGAGTGTAACGGGGTATTACTGAGGAGTAATGGGGGCTACAGGAGTGTAACGGGGTATTACTGAGGAGTAATGGGGGGCTACAGGAGTGTAACGGGGTATTACTGAGGAGTAATGGGGGGCTACAGGAGTGTAACGGGGTATTACTGAGGAGTAATGGGGGGCTACAGGAGTGTAACGGGGTATTACTGAGGAGTAATGGGGGCTACAGGAGTGTAACGGGGTATTACTGAGGAGTAATGGGGGCGGGGTGGGCTACAGGAGTGTAACAGGGTATTACTGAGGAGTAATGGGGGGCTACAGGAGTGTAACGGGGTATTACTGAGGAGTAATGGGGGGCTACAGGAGTGTAACGGGGTATTACTGAGGAGTAATGGGGGGCTACAGGAGTGTAACGCGGTATTACTGAGGAGTAATGGGGGGCCACAGGAGTGTAACGGGGTATTACTGAGGAGTAATGGGGGGCTACAGGAGTGTAACGGGGTATTACTGAGGAGTAATGGGGGGCCACAGGAGTGTAACGGGGTATTACTGAGGAGTAATGGGGGGCTACAGGAGTGTAACGGGGTATTACTGAGGAGTAATGGGGGGCTACAGGAGTGTAACGGGGTATTACTGAGGAGTAATGGGGGCGGGGTGGGCTACAGGAGTGTAACGGGGTATTACTGAGGAGTAATGGGGGGCCACAGGAGTGTAACGGGGTATTACTGAGGAGTAATGGGGGGCTACAGGAGTGTAACGGGGTATTACTGAGGAGTAATGGGGGGCTACAGGAGTGTAACGGGGTATTACTGAGGAGTAATGGGGGGCCACAGGAGTGTAACGGGGTATTACTGAGGAGTAATGGGGGGCTACAGGAGTGTAACAGGGTATTACTGAGGAGTAATGGGGGCTACAGGAGTGTAACGGGGTATTACTGAGGAGTAATGGGGGGCTACAGGAGTGTAACGGGGTATTACTGAGGAGTAATGGGGGGCTACAGGAGTGTAACGGGGTATTACTGAGGAGTAATGGGGGCTACAGGAGTATAACGGGGTATTACTGAGGAGTAATGGGGGGCCACAGGAGTGTAACGGGGTATTACTGAGGAGTAATGGGGGGCCACAGGAGTGTAACGGGGTATTACTGAGGAGTAATGGGGGGCTACAGGAGTGTAACAGGGTATTACTGAGGAGTAATGGGGGGCCACAGGAGTGTAACGGGGTATTACTGAGGAGTAATGGGGGGCCACAGGAGTGTAACGGGGTATTACTGAGGAGTAATGGGGGGCTACAGGAGTGTAACGGGGTATTACTGAGGAGTAATGGGGGGCCACAGGAGTGTAACGGGGTATTACTGAGGAGTAATGGGGGCTACAGGAGTGTAACGGGGTATTACTGAGGAGTAATGGGGGGCTACAGGAGTGTAACGGGGTATTACTGAGGAGTAATGGGGGCTACAGGAGTGTAACGGGGTATTACTGAGGAGTAATGGGGGGCTACAGGAGTGACGCGGGGTATTACTGAGGAGTAATGGGGGGCTACAGGAGTGTAACGGGGTATTACTGAGGAGTAATGGGGGCTACAGGAGTGTAACGGGGTATTACTGAGGAGTAATGGGGGGCTACAGGAGTGTAACAGGGTATTACTGAGGAGTAATGGGGGCTACAGGAGTATAACGGGGTATTACTGAGGAGTAATGGGGGGCTACAGGAGTGTAACGGGGTATTACTGAGGAGTAATGGGGGCTACAGGAGTGTAACGGGGTATTACTGAGGAGTAATGGGGGGCTACAGGAGTGTAACGGGGTATTACTGAGGAGTAATGGGGGGCTACAGGAGTGTAACGGGGTATTACTGAGGAGTAATGGGGGCTACAGGAGTATAACGGGGTATTACTGAGGAGTAATGGGGGGCTACAGGAGTGTAACGGTATTACTGAGGAGTAATGGGGGCTACAGGAGTATAACGGGGTATTACTGAGGAGTAATGGGGGGCTACAGGAGTGTAACGGGGTATTACTGAGGAGTAATGGGGGGCTACAGGAGTGTAACAGGGTATTACTGAGGAGTAATGGGGGGCTACAGGAGTGTAACAGGGTATTACTGAGGAGTAATGGGGGCTACAGGAGTGTAACGGGGTATTACTGAGGAGTAATGGGGGCGTGGTGGGCCACAGGAGTGTAATAGGTTAAAGGGGTATTACATATTAATAATAAGTGCAGGGTGGGATATAGGGGTGTAATGGGTAAATGGGGCATTACAGAGTTATTGGAGAGAGGTATTGGTGAATAGCAGGTGAGTTAAGGTGATTTTACCATAGGAAGCAGGCAGTCGTCTGGTGGGCCCCTCGTTATTGCGTGGGATCAGCAGAGTTCCCTTACTAGGTTCCCCCTTCTGATCCCATGCAAAAACAAATGTCTCTCTCATGCCAGTCTGGTATATTAAACAGCACCTGGAGTGCCAAAGGTTAACTAGTATAGGATTATAGACTGGTACTACAGCTGCTGGGGAATGCACATCTCATGATCCTCAGCCATCCATGATACATGTAATATGTATGTTACGGTTACTCCCAGGCTAGCTGGAAGCTGGACCGCTAGAAAGTCTGGATCCCAGTTTAGAGAGAGAGAGAAGCCACTTTGTTTCGATATCCAGACGGATCTTGTCAGTGTAGATCAATCCCACTAGCTATTTTACAGCTAGGATACTCTTTCCCCACAAAACGAGTCAAGGCTGCGATTTGAAGGTCAAACAAAAACTGACCAGAACTGTTTAATGATTTAGAAACACAGAATATATACAGTTGAACATCCTGACAAACCAGATTAGACAAAGGAACTGTAACAGGATTAAAGTTTAACCTAAGGAGATACAAAGGGAAATCCTGCCTCTCACCTTTCAGGATACAAAGGTGCCCAGCTCAGATACACACAGGAAACTAAATGACTTACATAAGACAATGGGAGAGGTGACAAGAATTACAGGGATTAAAGGATAGGATCCAATCTTAACTTGGGGAAAGCACAGTGAATAGGACAAAGACTTGGATCCTAGTAATTACAGTACATTCCTCTGCTTGGGAGATAATTGAGTTAACCTTTGTATCAGCTCAATTATCTCCAAGCTAAAATATACAGGTTCTATACAATATTAATAACTTTCAAAATATGCATCACATTCACATAAAACATACATTTTCAGAATCGGCATACTTTAAATATGAAAATAACTAAAAATCAAACAATTCCACCCAGAAGTTCAAAAGTTAGCTTTTTGGGCATTTTTAAAGGGCCACACACCCCAGGGCCATAGTCACAGGGGAGGAGGCTGGCAAACAGGCCTCTCCAAGACCAAGTGGCGAAGGGCACTTCGTCACAATGTATAACTACCAAGTGTGGCTATTTTGCATCCAGAAATGTTTGTCCCTTTTTACTGTCCTCTGTCTGTAATCACTGGGGATTCTATAGCTCACTATGTATATTGTATTACATTACTATATCGGACGCTCTATCTGTAATCACTGGGGATTCTATACCTCACCATGTATATTGTATTATATTGTATTACATTACTGTATCGGACGCTCTGTCTGTAATCACTGGGGATTCTATACCTCACTATGTATATTGTATTATATTGTATTACATTACTATATCGGACACTCTATCTGTAATCACTGGGGATTCTATACCTCACTATGTATATTGTATTATATTGTATTACATTACTGTATCGGACGCTCTGTCTGTAATCACTGGGGATTCTACACCTCACCATGTATATTGTATTATATTGTATTACATTACTGTATCGGACGCTCTGTCTGTAATCACTGGGGATTCTATACCTCACTATGTATATTGTATTATATTGTATTACATTACTATATCGGACGCTCTGTCTGTAATCACTGGGGATTCTACACCTCACCATGTATATTGTATTATATTGTATTACATTACTGTATCGGACGCTCTGTCTGTAATCACTGGGGATTCTATACCTCACTATGTATATTTTATTATATTGTATTACATTACTATATCAGATGCTCTGTCTGTAATCACTGGGGATTCTATACCTCACTATGTATATTGTATTATATTGTATTACATTACTTTATCGGACGCTCTGTCTGTAGTCACTGGGGATTCTATACCTCACTATGTATATTGTATTATATTGTATTACATTACTATATCGGACGCTCTGTCTGTAATCACTGGGGATTCTATACCTCACTAAGTATATTATATTATATTGTATTACATTACTATATCGGACGCTCTGTCAGTAATCACTGGGGATTCTATACCTCACTATGTATATTGTATTATATTGTATTACATTACTATATCGGACGCTCTGTCTGTAATCACTGGGGATTCTATACCTCACCATGTATATTGTATTACATTACTATATCGGACGCTCTGTCTGTAATAACTGGGGATTCTATACCTCACTATGTATATTGTATTATATTGTATTACATTACTATATCGGACGCTCTGTCTGTAATCACTGGGGATTCTATACCTCACCATGTATATTGTATTATATTGTATTACATTACTATATCGGACGCTCTGTCTGTAATCACTGGGGATTCTATACCTCACCATGTATATTGTATTATATTGTATTACATTACTATATCGGACGCTCTGTCTGTAATCACTGGGGATTCTATACCTCACTATGTATATTGTATTATATTGTATTACATTACTATATCGGACGCTCTGTCTGTAATCACTGGGGATTCAATACCTCGCTATGTATATTGTATTATATTGTATTACATTACTATATCGGACGCTCTGTCTGTAATCACTGGGGATTCTATACCTCACTATGTATATTGTATTATATTGTATTACATTACTATATCGGACGCTCTGTCTGTAATCACTGGGGATTCAATACCTCACTATGTATATTGTATTATATTGTATTACATTACTATATCGGACGCTCTGTCTGTAATCACTGGGGATTCTATACCTCACCATGTATATTGTATTATATTGTATTACATTACTATATCGGACGCTCTGTCTGTAATCACTGGGGATTCTATACCTCACCATGTATATTGTATTATATTGTATTACATTACTATATCGGACGCTCTGTCTGTAATCACTGGGGATTCAATACCTCACTATGTATATTGTATTATATTGTATTACATTACTATATCGGACGCTCTGTCTGTAATCACTGGGGATTCTATACCTCACCATGTATATTGTATTATATTGTATTACATTACTATATCGGACGCTCTGTCTGTAATCACTGGGGATTCAATACCTCACCATGTATATTGTATTATATTGTATTACATTACTATATCGGACGCTCTGTTTGTATTAAATGCCCATAGCAGTGGGGGTTCAGATCACTTAAACTGCTTCATTATATCTGCAAATAGAAAGTTATTCATTAGTCAGCAGCCTTGGATTGTATTTCATATTTGGCTCCTGTTTGAAAGAAATCCCAAGATCGGCCACATGAGGGCAACATTTACTCAGAGGAGAAGGAATCCTACCTGTGGAATTTATCCCACATTCATCATGCGCGCGTCGGTCGCGTTCATCATAGTTACATATATACTTACATGGTTTTATATATACTTACATGGTTACATATATACTTACATGGTTACATGTACGGTTACAGATATGCTTGTATAGTTACAGATATACTTATATGTAACTCTACAAGCATATATGTAAACATATATGTAACTATATAAGTATATATGTAACTATACAAGCATATCTGTAACCGTACACGTAACTATGTAAGTATTTATGGAAATATAAATGTAACTATGTAAGTATATACATATAACAATATATGTAACTACATATGTAACCATATATGTAACTATACAAGCATATATGTAACTAAGTATATATGTAATATCTGTAACTATGTAATTATATATGTAACTATGCAAGCATATGTAAGTATGTAACAATGTAAGTATATATGTAACGATACAAGCATATATGTAACTACACAAGCATATATGTAACTATATATGGTTACATATATGCTTGTATCGTTACATATAAAATTACATAGTTTCATATATGCTTGTATAGTTACATATATTGTTATATGTATATACTTACATAGTTACATTTATATTTCTATATATACTTACATAGTTACACATATAATTACATATATACTTACATAGTTACACATAATTACATGTATACTTACAGTTACATATATACTTACATAATTACATATATTGTTACATAGTTACATATTTTCGTACATAGTTACAAATATAATTACATATATACTTACATAGTTGCATATATAGTTACATATATAATTACATATATTTTTACATAGTTACATATATACATACATAATTGCATATATACGTTTATTTTTACACAAATAATTACATATATAGTTACATGTATACTTACATAATTGCATATATAGTTACATAGTTTCATGTATATTTACATAGTTACATATATACATACATAATTGCATATATACGTTTATATTTACACATATAATTACATATATAGTTGCATGTATACTTACATAGTTGCATATATACATTTATACATATATAGATACATGTATACTTACATAGTTGCATATATACGTTTATACATATATAGTTACATGTATACTTACATAATTGCATATATACGTTTATACATATATAGTTACATGTATACTTACATAGTTGCATATATACGTTTATACATATATAGATACATGTATACTTACATAGTTGCATATATACGTTTATACATATATAGTTACATGTATACTTACATAATTGCATATATACGTTTATACATATATAGTTACATGTATACTTACATAATTGCATATATACGTTTATACATATATAGTTACATGTATACTTACATAATTGCATATATACGTTTATACATATATAGTTACATGTATACTTACATAGTTGCATATATACGTTTATACATATATAGTTACATGTATACTTACATAATTGCATATATATACGTTTATACATATATAGTTACATGTATACTTACATAGTTGCATATATACGTTTATACATACATAGTTACATGTATACTTACATTATTGCATATATACTTACAAAGTTTCATGTATACTTACATAGTTACATATATACATACATAATTGCATATGTACATTTATATTTACATATATAGTTACATGTATACTTACATAATTGCATATATACATACATAATTGCATATATACGTTTATATTTACACATATAATTACATATATAGTTACATGTATACTTACATAATTGCATTTCCCCGGATATATCCATGGCAGCACTACGTATGGGTATAGTTCCTCCCCTTCTCAATTGGACAGGAACACCTCCTAAATAAAAGAGACTCACCCCTATACTCCCTCAGTCTTTTTTTCCTGTCCACTTCGGGTCTAATTGTACCCCTGGCCTATGGAGAGTTCAGCCTCTCTCCCCATGGAAGCCTCAGGACACGGCGCCTCACCATGGGCGACCCCCTGGAGGATTCTCCCCTTAGCGACCGGGGAGCTATGCTGCAGTAACCCTATAGGTAGCAGCTGGATGTGCCAGACCCCCACTTGCTGCAAATTTTTTTTGCTTCTTGGCTTTCCCAATAAAGATGGCCTGCCCTACCCTCAGGATGTAAGTGGCGGAGAAATAAAAATTTACCTGACCGGGGGTGGGCTCCTGTTTCCTTGTAGTTGATCCATTCCGGTCGTGGAACGCACGCCGATATTTTCGGCACTTCCGGTTTCGGCACTTCCAGTTTTTCGGCCTATCTTTTCCCTCTCTCTAGCAGTGGAACGCATGCCAGAGGGAGGCCAGCAGCAGGGGGATGTACTTCCGGGTTCGGCATCTTATATTTAAAGGGTAAGCACCTCTATTCTGTCAGTATGCTGTTTAATGTATCTCTGCATAACTGGATTAAACTTCTGGCTGCAGGTAAGTTACATTTCTTGACCTTTTATTGTAATTTCTCTTTTCCCCAGTCCTTATTGGTTGCTGGAAATTCTAATTTTTTTCTAGCTGCCCATACTATGGATTCCCCCGGTCAGGCTTCGAGAAATAGGTCGCAATCTAGAGGTTCTGAGTAAGTCACTACAAAATTTTAATGACACACAAAAAAAAAAAGAGTGCATTTCAGACTTCTGACTGGAGGATTTTCAGTTCTGCCCATAGGTCCTCATACAAGAAAAAGAAGGATAAGACCCCCTTATGTGAAGCTTGTGATGACAAGGTGCTTCCGGGGAAAAGGCTCTGCTTAGCTTGTCTTAAAGCAGCGGCAGGCCATGCTGAACCGGACCCAGATGTTCTCTCTTACATCCGTCAAGCAGTTTCAGAGGGTCTTCGACAGTCTGAGAGGGCTAAGGAAAGACGTAGATCTTTTAGCCCAGAGGAATATGCTGACTTAAGCTCTGATGGATATGAACCCCCGGTTTTTGAGCAAGACGAGTTGTCATCTCAAGATGAGGAATATGGGGCCTCTCCTGTCTTTATAGACAGTGTTAAAATAGAAGCTTTAATCAAGGCAGTTCGTGATACCTTGGAGCTTAATGATAAGAGAGAGGAGGAACCAGCTTCTAGTAAGCATTTTGCTGACCTGAGAAGGCGCAATCCTACCTTCCCATTACATGAGACCATTGAGGACCTCATTAAGAAAGAATGGAAGAAGGCTGAAAAAAGAATCACTATTCAGGGTCGTTTTTATAAACTATACCCTTTTAAGGCTACGGACAGTAACCATTGGGACCTTGCCCCCAAAGTAGATGCAGCTATTGTCCGATTAGCTAAAAAGACCACCCTTCCATTGGATAATGCCGGTACTTTAAGAGATCCAATGGATAAACGTATGGACTAAAATTTTTCCAAAGCCTATATAGGCTCTGAGCTTCGTCCTGCTGTAGCCCTGACATCTGTCTCTAGGGCCTTGAAGCAGTGGATGGATGACCTTGAAGAGGACATATCTAGTGGAGTCAGTAGATCCAGGCTGCTGGAGTCCTTAAGGAAAATGAAGCTGGCTATTGATTTTTTATCAGAAGCTTCCATAGATTTGGTTAAAACCATCTCCAGAAGCATGGTCCTTACTGTAGCATCAAGACGGGCTCTTTGGCTACGTAATTGGGTGGCAGATAATTCTTCAAAAAATAGCCTGTGTTCCCTCCCCTTTCAAGGAGAGATGCTCTTTGGAAAATACCTGGACGAATGTATCATAAAGGCAGTAGAAGGACATAAGGCCTTTCTTCCTCAAGATAGACGTCCTAAAAGATCCTTTCCGCAGGACAGACGTTCCTTTCGGGACAAGGACTTTAGACAATACAGACCTGGTAGGGAGTTTTCCAGATTCCAATCCTGGAAAAGTGGTCTCTCCTCTTCCAAAACCACCCGAGGACGTGGTGGCAATGGTAAACCTTCAAAGCAATTCTGATGGGACGCCAGTCCAGCCCTTGGGAGTGGGAGCAAGACTTCTTCACTTCTACGAGGTCTGGGCTCCAGCAATACAGGACATGTGGGTTTTAAAGACCCTAAAATCCGGCTACTACCTGGAATTCTCGACAATCCCTTATCCCCGGTTCATGTCTACAAGCATGCCTATGGAAACAGAGAAAGCAGTGGCCATTCGGTCTTTTGTTTCTTCCCTTTCAGCAGAAGGAGTTATATGTCCTGTTCCTGCAAAAGAAAGAGGATTGGGAGTTTATTCCGGACTTTTTCTCACTCCAAAAGCATTAGGGGAGTGGAGACCAATTTTGGACCTTCACGAATTAAACGAAAATCTGTATGTGAGAAAATTCAAGATGGAATCCGTAAGTTCCATTATAAAAGTAATCTCCCCAGGCAACTGGTTAATCTCCATAGACCTTCGAGACGCTTATTTTCATGTTCCTATTGCTCCACCACACCAGAAGTTCCTGAGATTTGCGATTCACCGTCAGCATTTTCAGTTTCAAGCCCTTCCCTTTGGCCTGAGCACAGCTCCCAGGACTTTCTCAAAGATCCTGGTTGCCTTAATAGCACATATCCGTTTGGAAGGCATCTCAATATTCCATTATCTCGACGACATCTTGATTCTCTCACACAGCAGAGATATTCTCCTTCTTCATCGAGATCGGGTTCTTTCAATTCTTCAAAAATTTGGATGGTTGGTAAACCTCAAGAAGAGTCAGCTTTCCCCCTCTCAAGTTTTGATATACTTAGGGGCAAGATTCGACACAATCCAGTCACAGGTCTCCCTATCCCTGGACAGGGGGCTTCGTATTCAATCAAAGATTCTTCGTCTTCTGCCTCTGAACTCCATCCCGGCCCGGGAATTTATGAGCCTTCTGGGAAGTTTGTCCTCTACAATACGTCTTACGAAATGGGCCAAGTGGCATATGAGGATTCCACAAGAAGGGTTTCTATCCCAGTTTATGAACAAGGATCTGAATCAAGCAATCTCTTTATCATCAGAGATCAAGAAGGAACTGGCATGGTGGCTGTTGAATGAGAATCTATATCAAGGGTATCCTCTGAGCAATATCCCTTGGGTTACTCTCACGACGGATGCTGGCCAATCAGGTTGGGGAGCTCATTTGGGCCTTCTTCATGTTCAGGGGCAGTGGGAAAACAAACAGTATCCTCTATCCTCGAATGTTTTAGAGTTGCAAGCAGTCTTCCAGGCTCTTCTGCACTTTCCTTGTCTGAAACAAAGTTGGGTGAGAGTAAGGATAGACAATACCTCTGCAGTTGCTTACATCAATCATCAGGGGGGTACAAAGAGCAAACGCTTAATGAAAGTGTTGACCCCACTTATGTCATGGTCAGAGAAGAATTTGAAGGGGATAAAGGCAGTTTACCTTCCAGGAAAGAACAATCAAGTGGCGGATTTCTTAAGCCGTGTAACCCTGGATCCCACAGAATGGGAGTTAGCCCCTCTGGCATTCCAAAGCATAGTCCAGAAGTGGGGTCTTCCTCAGGTAGATCTGATGGCCACAGCGAAGAATCGCAAAGTAGGAAGGTTCTTCTCGCGTTACTTCGACCCTTTGGCGGAAGACCAGGATGCTCTCTGTTGCGAGTGGAAGTTCCATCTGGGGTATGTTTTTCCCCCAACTCCTCTGATTTCCCCCCTGCTGAGAAGGATCCTGCAGGAGTAAGCGACGATTCTCGCAGTGATTCCCTTCTGGCCCAGACGGCCTTGGTTTCCCCTGCTGCAGAAACTCTCTCAGGACATGCCTCTGAAATTCCCAGAACAACTCCGTCTCCTACAACAAGGTCCGATCTCTCACCCATCTCCTCAGTCTCTCAATTTAAGGGCTTGGAAATTGAGAAGCAACGTCTCTCCAGCAAAGGCTTCTCTTCTTCAGTAATTTCTACTCTTCTGAATGCCAGGAAGAAATCCACTTCTTCAGCTTACTATCGTATTTGGTACATCTTCTGTAGCTGGTGTTTGGCACATAATATTTCTCCTTTGTCCCCCAGTATCTGTGACATCCTTCAATTTTTACAGGACGGATTTGAGAAGGGTTTGAGTCGCAGCTCCATAAAAGTGCATACTTCAGCTATCTCTGCTCTGTTAGATCGGAAATTGGCATTTGATCCAGATATTGCTAGATTTTTTCAAGCCATTCTCAAGCTTCGCCCTCCAGTACGGTCTTGCTCCCCTCCTTGGGATTTACCTCTGGTTTTACAGGCCTTGTCTGATTCTCCGTTTGAGACCCTTGGAGAGTGTTTCTATACTTACTCTTACGTTGAAAAACGTTCTGTTGGTTGCCTTGACCTCAGGCAAAAGAATCTCTGAGCTAAGCGCTCTCTCCTGTGAGTCTCCCTTTTTGATTCTTCAGGAAGACCGAGTGATCCTTCGTATGATTCCAGCCTTCAGACCCAAGGTGGTTTCTGCTTTCCATATGAATCAGGACATCATTTTGCCAGCCTTTTTCCCTCATCCCTCATCGGAAGAAGAAGAGAAATGCCATTGTTTGGATCTGGTGCGCTGTTTATCTACATACCTGAACCAGACTTCAGTCATAAGGAAGACATCTAGACTGTTCATAATTCCTTCTGGTTACAAGAAGGGTCAAGCCGCTTCTTCGTCTCTTATTGGCCGATGGATCATCTCAGCCATTAGTCAGGCCTACTCAGCCTCCAGAGTCCCTGTCCCTCAAGGCCTTAGAGCTCATTCTACCAGATCCTTGGCCGCTTCTTGGGCAGCTGCAGCCAACATTTCTGCGGATCGCATTTGTTCGGCGGCAACATGGTCCTCCTTCAACACGTTTATCAATCACTATCAGTTGGATGTAGTGTGTTCATCTACCACTGAATTTGGTAGAAGTGTCCTCTCTGCTGCCTTATAGTTTGTGTATCAATAAACCGTATTTGCATGGATTTATGCGTTGTGGTTATTATTCTCCCTCCCTTACTCCTTTCAGCTTGGGTATAACCCATATGTAGTGCTGCCATGGATATATCCGGGGGAAACAGAAAATTTATGCCATACTTACCAATATTTTCTTTTCCCGGATATATGCCATGGCAGCACTGCGATCCCACCCTCTTCTGAAATCATGTGTTGTTTCGTGGCTTTAAACTTAGACTGAGGGGGTTTAGGGGGGAGTCTCTTTTATTTAGGAGGTGTTCCTGTCCAATTGAGAAGGGGAGGAGCTATACCCATACGCAGTGCTGCCATGGATATACGTAGTGCTGCCATGGATATACGTAGTGCTGCCATGGATATACGTAGTGCTGCCATGGATATACGTAGTGCTGCCATGGATATACGTAGTGCTGCCATGGCATATATCCGGGAAAAGAAAATATCGGTAAGTATGGCATAAATTTTCTGTTATATACTTACATAGTTTCATGTATACATATATAGTTACATATATACATTTATATTTACACATATAATTACATATATAGTTACATGTATACTTACATAATTGCATATATACTTTCATAGTTACATATATACGTTTATATTTACACATATAATTACATATATACTTACATAGTTACATATATACATTTATATTTTCACATATAATTACATATATAGTTACATGTATACTTACATAATTGCATATATACTTACATAGTTACATATATACATTTATATTTACACATATAATTGCATATATACTTACATAGTTACATATATACATTTATATTTTCACATATAATTACATATATAGTTACATGTATACTTACATAATTGCATATATACTTACATAGTTACATATATACATTTATATTTACACATATAATTACATATATAGTTACATGTATACTTACATAATTGCATATATACTTTCATAGTTACATATATACGTTTATATTTTCACATATAATTGCATATATACTTACATAGTTACATATATACGTTTATATTTTCACATATAATTGCATATATACTTACATAGTTACATATATACATTTATATTTACACATATAATTGCATATATACTTTCATAGTTACATATATACGTTTATATTTTCACATATAATTGCATATATACTTACATAGTTACATATATACATTTATATTTACACATATAATTGCATATATACTTACATAGTTTCATGTATACTTACAAAGTTACATATATACATTTATATTTACACATATAATTGCATATATACTTACATAGTTTCATGTATACTTACATAGTTACATATATACATTTATATTTACACATATAATTGCATATATACTTACATAGTTTCATGTATACTTACATAGTTACATATATACATTTATATTTACACATATAATTGCATATATACTTACATAGTTACATATATACATTTATATTTTCACATATAATTGCATATATACTTACATAGTTACATATATACATTTATATTTTCACATATAATTGCATATATACTTACATAGTTTCATGTATACTTACAAAGTCACATATATACATTTATATTTACACATATAATTGCATATATACTTACATAGTTTCATGTATACTTACATAGTTACATATATACATTTATATTTACACATATAATTGCATATATACTTACATAGTTACATATATACATTTATATTTTCACATATAATTGCATATATACTTACATAGTTACATATATACATTTATATTTTCACATATAATTGCATATATACTTACATAGTTTCATGTATACTTACAAAGTCACATATATACATTTATATTTACACATATAATTGCATATATACTTACATAGTTTCATGTATACTTACATAGTTACATATATACATTTATATTTTCACATATAATTGCATATATACTTACATAGTTACATATATACATTTATATTTTCACATATAATTGCATATATACTTACATAGTTACATATATACATTTATATTTTCACATATAATTGCATATATACTTACATAGTTACATATATACATTTATATTTTCACATATAATTGCATATATACTTACATAGTTACATATATACATTTATATTTTCACATATAATTGCATATATACTTACATAGTTACATATATACATTTATATTTTCACATATAATTGCATATATACTTACATAGTTTCATACAAATACAGAAAGAAAAGTCCTGCGCTCACTCCCATCACTGGGCGGCTGCAATAACTTAAGGGTTAATAATGTATAGGGGTGTAAATAAAAAACACCCCTTTCTGTCTCATTGGAGATTTTTGCCAGAGGCTCAAGGAAGCAAGGTGAGTGGTTGGAGTTAGGACCCACCTAGGGGGGTCTGCCTTGACGTTGGCAGGTGGGCTCATCCTCTCATGGCCATTGGAGGTAACTAAAAAACCTCCATTTGTTTTAAATACATAGGGATAAAGGAGAGAGCGCAGGTAACTTGTTTTTCTTTGTTTTTTACTATATATTGGGGCTGATGTGTACTGTAGTCATTGCAGCCGCCCAGTGATGGGAGTGAGCGCAGGACTTTTCTTTCTGCATTTGTATCCAATTTTTGTATTACTCAGCCTTGTTACAATGCAGCCGCCCATCCCATGTGTTCCCTATTAAGGGTTAATAATGTATAGGGGTGTATATAAAAAACACCCCTTTCTGTCTCATTAGAGATTTTTGCCAGAGGCTCAAAGAAGCAAGGTGAATGGTTAGAGTTAGGACCCACCTAGGGGGGTCTGCCTTGACGTTGGCAGGTGGGCTCATCCTCTCATGGCCATTGGAGGTAACTAAAAACCTCCATTTGTTTTAAATACATAGGGATAAAGGAGAGAGCGCAGGTAACTTGTTTTTCTTTTGTTTTTACATAGTTTCATGTATACTTACATAGTTACATATTTACATTTATATTTACACATATAATTGCATATATACTTACATAGTTTCATGTATACTTACATATATACATTTATATTTACACATGTAATTGCATATATACTTACATAGTTTCATGTATAGTTAAATATATACATACATAATTGCATATATACTTGCATAGTTACATATATACATTTATATTTACATATATAGTTTCAAACATATTTGTGTGACTAGTGACCGCCTGCCACTTCTCTCTTTACACCTCAGGCAAATGCACAAGCCCCCCTGTGGGTTGTTCAGGAGTCATCAGATTTACATCTGATTGAGGAAATGGGATCGTCCTAATAGCCTCTTATTAGCAAGTACAGCTGCCATGATTAAAGTGTGAGATGAAAGTCACCTATCCACATGGTCAGGTCCTTTCTCACCTCTGCGGATTATTGCCCACCCAGGAGTGGACGTGTCGAAATCTTACTCGTATTTCAAGGCCTGGAAAGATTGACAAAAACTGATGACGCAATCTGCAAATTCAGACAAAATGGGGATGTAACGGATGATGATTGGATCGAAATCATTAAAGCATCATGTCAGGGTACCAAGGGCCATCCCTTCAAATGCTGCACTGCACTTATGTAACACCTAAAATAATGAAGAGAATTAATAATGACATCCCAAATCAATGCTTTAGGGGGGGTGATAGTGACGGATCAGTTATCTGGTGGTATTACCCCATGGTAACAAATCTGTGGACGAAGCTTGCACAATACCTCTCAGATTGTCCGCTGTAAATCTACCGCTGCCTGGATTATCGATCGAAATAATATAATGAGTACTAGGATGTACATAGCCTGCAAATGGGGAACACTACATCGATTATGGGCAGGGCCGGTGCAAGGATTTTTGCCGCCCTAGGCAAAATAAAAATTGCCGACCCCCCCCCCCCATTATCATATTATTTTCCCATATCATGACATCACATGTTCCACTCCTTTCTCAGCATTTAAATTAAAAGAGAGTTAACAGAGTTACATGTTGCAATAAAGCCCCCTATTAAGAATGGTGGAGAATAAGTACCATAACTCAAGCCATAGCTAAAGAAACAAGTCTGTGTATTAGATTGTTTGCTTACTCCTACATTTTGCTACTTCATGTTTTCTTACCCAAATTTAGTTCTTTATGCCCCACAATATGCCAGGACTTAGCCACCCAATATGCCAGGATTATTCCCCACAATATGCCAGGACTTAGCCACCCAATATACCAGGATTATGCCCCACAATATGCCAGGACTTAGCCACCCAATATGCCAGGATTATACCCCACAATATGCCAGGATTTAGCCACCCAATATACCAGGATTATGCCCCACAATATGCCAGGACTTAGCCACCCAATATACCAGGATTATGCCCCACAATATGCCATTACTTAGCCACCCAATATGCCAGGATTATTCCCCTCAATATGCCAGGATTATGCCCCTCAATATTCCAGGATTATGCCCCTCAATGTCCCAGGATTATGCCCCTCATTATCCCAGGATTATGCCCCTCAATATGCCAGGATTATGCCTCTCAATATGCCAGGATGCTTCCCCTCAATATGCCAGGATTATGCCCCTCAATATCCCAGGATTATGCCCCTCAATATCCCAGGATTATGCCCCTCAATGTCCCAGGATTATTCCCCTCAATATCCCAGGATTATGCCTCTCAATATGCCAGGATGCTTCCCCTCAATATGCCAGGATTATGCCCCTCAATATCCCAGGATTATGCCCCTCAATATCCCAGGATTATGCCCCACAATATGCCAGGATTATTCCCCTCAATATCCCAGGATTATGCCCCACAATATGCCAGGATTTAGCCACCCAATATGCCAGGATTATTCCCCTCAATATCCCAGGATTATGCCCCACAATATGCCAGGATTTAGCCACCCAATATGCCAGGATTATTCCCCTCAATATCCCAGGATTATGCCTCTCAATATGCCAGGATGCTTCCCCTCAATATGCCAGGATTATGCCCCTCAATATCCCAGGATTATGCCCCTCAATATCCCAGGATTATGCCCCTCAATATCCCAGGATTATGCCCCTCAATATCCCAGGATTATTCCCCACAATATGCCAGGATTTAGCCACCCAATATGCCAGGATTATTCCCCTCAATATCCCAGGATTATGCCCCACAATATGCCAGGATTTAGCCACCCAATATGCCAGGATTATTCCCCTCAATATCCCAGGATTATGCCCCTCAATATGCCAGGATTTAGCCACCCAATATGCCAGGATTATTCCCCTCGATATCCCAGGATTATGCCCCACAATGTCCCAGGATTATGCCCCTCAATATTCCAGGATTTAGTCACCCAATATGCCAGGATTATTCCCCTCAATATCCCATGATTATGCCCCTCATTATTCCCCTCAATATCCCATGATTATGCCTCTCATTATCCCAGGATTTAGCCACCCAATATGCCAGGACTTTCCCCCACAATATGGCAGGAAAAAAACAAAATGTTACTGAAGGCGCATTGGCTGGAGGGGAGCGCACAACGCTTCCCTCACAGCCACGGACCTGCACAGGAGACAGAACAGCAGCGACGATGTAAGTAAGGGGGAGGATTTTATTTTTGAAGCAGGGTTCCGGCGCTTCCAGCTAAGATGCGCACTAGGCAGCTGCCTAAGTCGCCTTACTGGTGGCGCCGGCACTGATTCTGGGCAGGTGTTTGTGACACAATTAACAAAACATGTGGTTTGTGCGATGGCGTCAGGTCTGCATGAGCATTTTGAAGATAACTGGGGTCCTTGTATACATGTCTTACATTATCAGCCAAATAAGACGGTTTTGCTTTGAATCAGATTTCTCCTCGATTTCTCCTCGATCAGCAAGCACTAAATACAAATTATACTGACATGCACAGCGCTCTATGCTCCGGGGCATTACTGCCTATACTGACATACATAGCCCTCTGTGCTCCGGGGCATTACTGCCTATACTGACATACATAGCCCTCTATGCTCCGGGGCATTACTGCCTATACTGACATGCACAGCCCTCTATGCTCCGGGACATTACTGCCTATACTGACATGCACAGCCCTCTATGCTCCGGGACATTACTGCCTATACTGACATGCACAGCCCTCTATGCTCCGGGGCATTACTGCCTATACTGACATACATAGCCCTCTGTGCTCCGGGGCATTACTGCCTATACTAACATGCATAGCCCTCTGTGCTCCGGGGCATTACTGCCTATACTAACATGCACAGCCCTCTATGCTCCAGGGCATTACTGCCTATACTGACATGCACAGCCCTCTGTGCTCCGGGGCATTACTGCCTATACTAACATGCACTGCCCTCTATGCTCCGGGGCATTACTGCCTATACTGACATGCACAGCGCTCTATGCTCCGGGGCATTACTGCCTATACTAACATGCACTGCCCTCTATGCTCCGGGGCATTACTGCCTATACTGACATGCACAGCCCTCTATGCTCCGGGGCATTACTGCCTATACTGACATGGACAGCCCTCTATGCTCCGGGGCATTACTGCCTATACTGACATGCACAGCCCTCTATGCTCCGGGGCATTACTGCCTATACTGACATGGACAGCCCTCTATGCTCCGGGGCATTACTGCCTATACTGACATGCACAGCGCTCTATGCTCCGGGGCATTACTGCCTATACTGACATGCACAGCGCTCTATGCTCCGGGGCATTACTGCCTATACTGACATGCACAGCCCTCTATGCTCCGGGGCATTACTGCCTATACTGACATGCACAGCCCTCTATGCTCCGGGGCATTACTGCCTATACTGACATGCATAGCCCTCTATGCTCCGGGGCATTACTGCCTATACTGACATGCACAGCCCTCTATGCTCCGGGGCATTACTGCCTATACTGACATGCACGGCCCTCTATGCTCCGGGGCATTACTGCCTATACTGACATGTATAGCCCTGTATGCTCCGGGGCATTACTGCCTATACTGACATGCACAGCCCTCTATGCTCCGGGGCATTACTGCCTATACTGACATGCATAGCCCTCTATTCTCCGGGGCATTACTGCCTATACTGACATGCATAGCCCTCTATGCTCCGGGGCATTACTGCCTATACTGACATGCACAGCCCTCTATGCTCCGGGGCATTACTGCCTATACTGACATGCATAGCCCTCTATGCTCCGGGGCATTACTGCCTATACTGACATGCACAGCCCTCTATGCTCCGGGGCATTACTGCCTATACTGACATGCACAGCCCTCTATGCTCCGGGGCATTACTGCCTATACTGACATGTATAGCCCTCCATGCTCCGGGGCATTACTGCCTATACTCACATGCACAGCCCTCTATGCTCCGGGGCATTACTGCCTATACTGACATGCACAGCACTCTATGCTCCGGGGCATTACTGCCTATACTGAGCAGTCAGATCTCCCTACGTTACATCCAAACCCAGCACTGTCTGAGCCTGTCCTGATAATGTGCAGTCAGATCCCCCTACATTACATCCAAACCCAGCACTGTCTGAGCCTGTCCTGATAATGTGCAGTCACATCCCCCTACATTATATCCAAACCCAGCACTGTCTGAGCCTGTCCTGATAATGTGCACTGTCTGAGCCTGTCCTGATAATGTGTTGCGCAGAGGTCACAGTTCCAGGAATATCTCCAATCTCTCTCCAGCTTCTTACAAACCACCCTGATCTGCTCTGCTCCTGCCAGTTTATTGCTCTTCTATAAAAGCGGAGCTGCAGGCTTGGTTGGAGCTCTGCATTATTCTAATCTTGCTCTGTCACTCATTAACCCCTTTTTGCCCAGGGCCCCCCCAGACTCCATTACAAGGTGGGTGAGAGGTGACACGGATAATGAATTATAAGCTCTGAGGTTTGTACAGATCTGTAAGATACAGAGCTCCATACATTGAGTTATTGTATCCTTAACTAGAGTTAAATCCAGTGATAATTGAATAGTAGATAATCGGCCTAGAATAAACAGCAGACACTGATACAAGACATTCCCCATCATTTAATAAATTAGATGACAGTGGCCAACGTGGGCTGTCATCTCATACTGCCATCTCATACAGTATCTACACCTATATGTATACATCCTACACACTGCCATCTCAAAGGTCCTGCAATGATTAATGATTAGATTGTGTCTGTGTATATACATCCTACATACTGCCATCTCATAGGACCTGCCCTGATTAATGAATTGGATTGTGTCTGTGTGTATATACATCCTACATACCATACTGCCATCTCATAAGACCTGCATGTATATACATCCTACATACTGCATTCTCATAGGACCTGTGTGTATACGCATCCTACACACTGCCGTCTCATAGAACCTGTGTGTATATACATCCTATATACTACCATCTCATAGGACCTGCCATGATTAATGAATTGGATTGTGTCCCTGTGTATATACATCCTACATACTGCCATCTCATAGGACCTGCGTTTATATACATCCTAAATACTGCCATCTCATAGGACCTGCCATGATTAAGGAATTGGATTGTGTCTGTGTGTATATACAGTGGATATAAAAAGTCTACACACCCCTGTTAAAATGTCAGGTTTCTGTGCTGTAAAGAAATGAGACAAAGATCAATCATTTCAGAACTTTTTCCACCTTTAATGTGACCTGTAAACTGTACAACTCAATTGAAAAACAAACTGAAATCTTTTAGGTAGAGGGAAGAAAAAATATAAAAATAAAATAATGTGGTTGCACAAGTGTGCACACCCTCTTATAACTGGGGATGTAGCTGTGTTCAGAATTAAGCAATCACATTCCAAATCATGTTAAATAGGAGTCAGCATACACCTGCCATCATTTAAAGTGCCTCTGATTAACCCCAAATAAAGTTCAGCTGCTCTAGTTGGTCTTTCCTGAAATTTTCTTAGTCGCATCCCACAGCAAAAGCCATGGTCCACAGAGAGCTTCCAAAGCATCAGAGGGATCTCATTGTTAGAAGGTATCAGTCAGGAGAAGGGTACAAAAGAATTTCCAAGGCATTAGATATACCATGGAACACAGTGAGGACAGTCATCATCAAGTGGAGAAAATATGGCACAACAGTGACACTACCAAGAACTGGAGCTCCCTCCATGATTGATGAAAAGACGAGAAGAAAACTGGCCTGGGCCCTACAGCAACATTAAAGGAGCTGCAGGAATATCTGGCAAGTACTGGCAGTGTGGTACATGTGACAACAATCTCCTGTATTCTTCATATGTCTGGGCTGTGGGGTAGAGTGGCAAGACAAAAGCCTTTTCTTATGAAGAAAAACATCCAAGCCATGATTCATGATTAGATTGTGTCTGTGTATATACATCCTACATACTGCCATCTCATAGGACCTGCCCTGAGTAATGAATTGGATTGTGTCTGTGTATATACATCCTACATACTGCCATCTCATAGGACCTGCCATGATTAATGAATTGGATAGTGTCTGTTTATATACATCCTACATACTGCCATCTCATAGGACCTGCCCTGATTAATGAATTGGATTGTGTCTGTGTGTGTGTATATCAATCCTATATACTGCCACCTCATAGGACCTGCCATGATTAATGAATTGGATTGTGTCTGTGTATATACATCCTGCATACTACCATCTCATAGGACCTGCCATGATTAATGAATTTGACTGTGTGTATATACATCCTACATACTGCCATCTCATAGGATCTGCCATGATTAATGAATTGGATTGTGTCTGTGTATATACATCCTACATACTGCCATCTCATAGGACCTGCCATGATTAATGAATTGGATTGTGTCTGTGTGTGTGTATATCAATCCTATATACTGCCACCTCATAGGACCTGCCATGATTAATGAATTGGATTGTGTCTGTGTGTGTGTATATCAATCCTATATACTGCCACCTCATAGGACCTGCCATGATTAATGAATTGGATTGTGTCTGTGTATATACATCCTGCATACTACCATCTCATAGGACCTGCCATGATTAATGAATTTGACTGTGTGTATATACATCCTACATACTGCCATCTCATAGGATCTGCCATGATTAATGAATTGGATTGTGTCTGTGTATATACATCCTACATACTGCCATCTCATAGGACCTGCCATGATTAATGAATTGGACTGTGTGTATATACATCCTACATACTTCCATCTCATAGGACCTTCCATGATTAATGAATTGGATTGTGTCTGTGTGTGTGTATATACATCCTACATACTGCCATCTCACAGGACCTGCCATGATTAATGAATTGGATTGTGTCTGTGTGTATATACATCCTACATACTGCCATCTCATAGGAACTGCCATGATTAATAAATTGGATTGTGTGTGTGTGTATATACATCCTACATGCTGCCATCTCATAGGACCTGCCGTGATTAATGAATTGGATTGTGTCTGTGTGTATATACATCCTACATACTGCCATCTCATAGGACCTGCCGTGATTAATAAATTGGATTGTGTGTGTGTATATACATCCTACATACTGCCGGGCTGCACTTTACATGAATTGGATAGTGTCTGTGTGTATATACATCCTATATACTGCCATCTCATAGGACCTGCCGTGATTAATGAATTGGATAGTGTCTGTGTGTATATACATCCTATATACTGCCATCTCATAGGACATGCCGTGATTAATGAATTGGATAGTGTCTGTGTGTATATACATCCTACATACTGCCATCTCATAGGACCTGCCGTGATTAATGAATTGGATTGTGTCTGTGTATATACATCCTACATACTGCCATCTCATAGGACCTGCCGTGATTAATGAATTGGATTGTGTCTGTGTGTATATACATCCTACATACTGCCATCTCATGGGACCTGTGTGTATATACATCCTACATACTGCCATCTCATAGGACCTGCCATGATTAATGAATTGGATAGTGTCTGTGTGTATATACATCCTACATACTGCCATCTCATAGGACCTGCCATGATTAATGAATTGGATAGTGTCTGTGTGTATATACATCCTACACACTGCCGTCTCATAGAACCTGTGTGTATATACATCCTACATACTGATATCTCATAGGACCTGCCGTGATTAATGAATTGGATAGTGTCTGTGTGTATATACATCCTACATACTGATATCTCATAGGACCTGCCGTGATTAATGAATTGGATAGTGTCTGTGTGTATATACATCCTACATACCATACTGCCATCTCATAGGACCTGCCGTGATTAATGAATTGGATTGTGTCTGTGTGTATATACATCCTACATACTGCCATCTCATAGGACCTGTGTGTATATACATCCTACATACTGCCATCTCATAGGACCTGCCGTGATTAATGAATTGGATAGTGTCTGTGTGTATATACATCCTAAATACTGCCATCTCATAGGACCTGCCATGATTAATGAATTGGATAGTGTCTGTGTGTGTATATACATCCTAAATACTGCCATCTCATAGGACCTGCCATGATTAATGAATTGGATAGTGTGTGTGTGTGTATATACATCCTACATACTGCCGGGCTGCACTTTACATGAATTGGATTGTGTCTGTGTGTGTGTATATACATCCTACATACTGCCATCTCATAGGACCTGCCGTGATTAATGAATTGGATTGTGTCTGTGTGTATATACATCCTACATACTGCCATCTCATAGGACCTGCCATGATTAATGAATTGGATTGTGTCTGTGTATATACATACTGCCATCTCATAGGACCTGCCATGATTAATGAATTGGATTGTGTCTGTGTGTATATACATCCTACATACTGCCATCTCATGGGCCTGCTATGATTAATGAATTGGATTGTGTCTGTGTGTATATACATCCTACATACTGCCATCTCATAGGACCTGCCATGATTAATGAATTGGATTGTGTCTGTGTGTATATACATCCTACATACTGCCATCTCATAGGACCTGCCGTGATTAATGAATTGGATTGTGTCTGTGTGTATATACATCCTACATACTGCCATCTCATAGGACCTGCCGTGATTAATGAATTGGATTGTGTCTGTGTGTGTGTGTATATACATCCTACATACTGCCATCTCATAGGACCTGCTATGATTAATGAATTGGATTGTGTCTGTGTGTGTATATACATCTTACATACTGCCATCTCATAGGACCTGCCATGATTGATGAATTGGATTGTGTCTGTGTGTATATACATCCTACATACTGCCATCTCATAGGACCTGTGTGTATATACATCCTACATACTGCCGTCTCATAGGACCTGCCATGATTGATGAATTGGATTGTGTCTGTGTGTATATACATCCTACATACTGCCATCTCATAGGACCTGCCGTGATTAATGAATTGGATTGTGTCTGTGTGTGTGTGTATATACATCTTACATACTGCCATCTCATAGGACCTGCCATGATTGATGAATTGGAGTGTGTCTGTGTGTATATACATCCTACATACTGCCATCTCATAGGACCTGCCATGATTAATGAATTGGATAGTGTCTGTGTGTATATACATCCTACATACTGCCATCTCATAGGACCTGCCATGATTAATGAATTGGATAGTGTCAGTGTGTATATACATCCTATATACTGCCATCTCATAGGACTTGCCATGATTAATGAATTGGATAGTGTCAGTGTATATACATCCTACATACTGCCATCTCATAGGACTTGCCATGATTAATGAATTGGATTGTGTGTGTGTGTATATACATCCTACATACTGCCGGGCTGCACTTTACATGAATTGGATTGTGCGTGTGTGTGTGTATACATCCTACATACTGCCGGGCTGCACTTTACATGAATTGGATTGTGTGTGTGTGTGTATATACATCCTACATACTGCCGGGCTGCACTTTACATGAATTGGATTGTGTGTGTGTGTGTATACATCCTACATACTGCCAGGCTGCACTTTACATGAATTGGATTGTGTGTGTGTGTGTGTATATACATCCTACATACTGCCGGGCTGCACTTTACATGAATTGGATTGTGTGTGTGTGTGTGTGTGTGTGTGTGTGTGTGTATATACATCCTACATACTGCCGGGCTGCACTTTACATGAATTGGATTGTGTGTGTGTGTATATACATCCTACATACTGCCGGGCTGCACTTTACATGAATTGGATTGTGTGTGTGTGTGTGTGTGTATATACATCCTACATACTGCCGGGCTGCACTTTACATGAAATGGATTGTGTGTGTGTGTGTGTGTATATACATCCTACATACTGCCGGGCTGCACTTTACATGAATTGGATTGTGTGTGTGTGTATATACATCCTACATACTGCCGGGCTGCACTTTACATGAATTGGATTGTGTGTGTGTGTGTGTGTGTGTGTGTATATACATCCTACATACTGCCATGCTGCACTTTACATGTATTGGATTGTGTGTGTGTGTGTGTGTATATACATCCTACATACTGCCGGGCTGCACTTTGCATGAATTGGATTGTGTCTGTGTATATATACATCCTACATACTGCCGGGCTGCACTTTACATGAATTGGATTGTGTGTGTGTGTATATACATCCTACATACTGCCGGGCTGCACGTTGCATGAATTGGATTGTGTGTGTGTGTATATCCATCCTACATACTGCCGGGCTGCACTTTACATGAATTGGATTGTGTGTGTGTGTATATACATCCTACATACTGCCGGGCTGCACTTTACATGAATTTGATTGTGTGTGTGTGTATATACATCCTCCATACTGCCGGGCTGCACGTTGCATGAATTGGATTGTGTGTGTGTATATATACATCCTACATACTGCCGGGCTGCACTTTACATGAATTGGATTGTGTCTGTGTGTATATACATCCTACATACTGCCGGGCTGCACTTTACATGAATTGGATTGTGTGTGTGTGTGTATATACATCCTACATACTGCCAGGCTGCACTTTACATGAATTGGATTGTGTGTGTGTGTATATACATCCTACATACTGCCGGGCTGCACTTTACATGAATTGGATTGTGTGTGTGTGTATATACACCCTACATACTGCCGGGCTGCACTTTACATGAATTGGATTGTGTGTGTGTATATACATACTACATACTGCCGGGCTGCACTTTACATGAATTGGATTGTCTGTGTGTATATACATCCTACATACTGCCGGGCTGCACTTTACATGAATTGGATTGTGTGTGTGTGTATATACATCCTACATACTGCCGGGCTGCACTTTACATGAATTGGATTGTGTGTGTGTGTGTATATACATCCTACATACTGCCGGGCTGCACGTTACATGAATTGGATTGTCTGTGTGTATATACATCCTACATACTGCCGGGCTGCACTTTACATGAATTGGATTGTGTGTGTGTATACATCCTACATACTGCCATCTCATAGGACCTGCCATGATTAATGAATTGGAGTGTGTCTGTGTATATACATCCTACATACTGCCATCTCACAGGACCTGTCATGATTAATGAATTGGATAGTGTCTGTGTGTATTTATATTTTTTACAGAACTATATGAGTCTATCACACTAATATAGATTCACAGGTCCGCCTGTACTTGGTGGAATTGTTCAATTAAACAAAACGTAATTGTTTTGGGACATTTGTCATTTAATCTTCCAATTTCTCTTAATCCTTGGCTTTGCAGGACTCTCTCTCTGGACTCTCTCTCTGGACTCTCTCTCTGGACACAGACAAGGCTGCTGGATAACTTAATTCCCCAGACTGATGTCTGAATGACCCAGACTGAAGGGGGAGTGTTGGGGGATTTGGACCCACTAATGTCTGGTAGATTTCCACCTCTCCTTCCAGACTATGGTGGGTTTGGTTTTGATATCACAGGTGCCAAGTTTGGGAGTAAAAGGAACATCCAAAAGGCTGACTCCTAAATCTTCCCGTCATTTCCCCCATGCAACGTCCTGTCATCCATGTTCCTCCCATCCAGTGCACAGGGCTGGTGATCGGGCCATGTGTCCTGCCCCCGGAGATGAATCACCTCTCACATGTCAACAAACCACAGCACAGGGCTGGTGATCGGGCCGTGTGTCCTGCCCCCGGAGATGAATCACCTCTCACATTTAAATAACATGTCAAATCCATCTCTAGAACATACATGTATAACACCATGCTTTCCAAACAGGCGTGTGTGCTGCAAGTATAGTGTAACTGGATGTATAGAAAACACAAACTGTCTAAACTTCTCAACCCAATACATAGTTACCAACTGACCTGACAACTGCAGTGTCAGAGAGTGCATGGGGTACTGCAAACTAACTATGGCTCATAGGAAAACTGAGATTGTATTACGTGTAGATTTGTAATTAAATTATTTAATGAAAGGAGGCAGACATCTTGTTTAGAATATTTATTCCATATAGTTCTCTCAGGGGGCAGACATCTTGTTTAGAATCTTTACTCCATATCGTTCTCTCAGGGGGCAGACATGTTGGTTAGAATATTTACTCCATATTGTTCTCTCAGGGGGCAGACATCTTGTTTAGAATCTTTACTCCATATCGTTCTCTCAGGAGGCAGACATGTTGGTTAGAATCTTTACTCCATATCGTTCTCTCAGGAGGCAGACATGTTGGTTAGAATCTTTACTCCATATAGTTCTCTCATGGGGCAGACATGTTGGTTAGAATCTTTACTCCATATAGTTCTCTCAGGGGGCAGACATGTTGATTAGAATCTTTACTCCATATAGTTCTCTCAGGGGGCGGACATGTTGTTTAGAATCTTTACTCCATATAGTTCTCTCAGGGGGCGGACATGTTGGTTAGAATCTTTACTCCTTATCGTTCTCTCAGGAGGCAGACATGTTGGTTAGAATATTTATTCCATATAGTTCTCTCAGGGGGCAGACATCTTGTTTAGAATCTTTACTCCATATCGTTCTCTCAGGAGGCAGACATGTTGGTTAGAATCTTTACTCCATATCGTTCTCTCAGGAGGCAGACATGTTGGTTAGAATCTTTACTCCATATAGTTCTCTCAGGGGGCAGACATGTTGGTTAGAATCTTTACTCCTTATCGTTCTCTCAGGAGGCAGACATGTTGGTTAGAATCTTTACTCCATATAGTTCTCTCAGGAGGCAGACATGTTGGTTAGAATCGTTACTCCATATAGTTCTCTCAGGGGGCAGACATGTTGGTTAGAATCTTTACTCCATATAGCTCTCTCAGGGGGCAGACATGTTGGTTAGAATCTTTACTCCGTATCGTTCTCTCAGGGGGCAGACATGTTGGTTAGAATCTTTACTCCATATAGCTCTCTCAGGAGGCAGACATGTTGTTTAGAATCTTTATTCCATATCGTTCTCTCAGGGGGCAGACATGTTGGTTAGAATCTTTACTCCGTATCGTTCTCTCAGGAGGCAGACATGTTGGTTAGAATCTTTACTCCATATCGTTCTCTCAGGGGGCAGACATGTTGTTTAGAATCTTTACTCCATATCGTTCTCTCAGGGGGCAGACATGTTGTTAGAATCTTTACTCCATATCGTTCTCTCAGGGGGCAGACATGTTGGTTAGAATCTTTACTCCATATAGTTCTCTCAGGAGGCAGACATGTTGGTTAGAATCTTTACTCCATATAGCTCTCTCAGGAGGCAGACATGTTGTTAGAATATTTACTCCATGTCATTCTCTCAGGGGGCAGACATGTTGTTTAGAATCTTTACTCCAAACCGTTCTCTCAGGGGGCAGGCATCTTGTTTAGAATCTTTCCTACATATCGTTCTCTTAGGAGGCAGACATGTTGTTCAGAATCTTTTACTCCATGTCGTTCTCTCAGGGGGCAGACATATTGTTTAGAATCTTTACTTCATACCGTTCTCTCAGGGGGCACACATGTTGGTTAGAATCATTACTCCATATAGTTCTCTCAGGCGGCAGACATGTTGGTTAGAATCTTTACTCCATATAGCTCTCTCAGGGGGCAGACATGTTGGTTAGAATCATTACTCCATATAGTTCTCTCAGGGGGTAGACATGTTGGTTAGAATCATTACTCCATATAGTTCTCTCAGGGGGTAGACATGTTGGTTAGAATCTTTACTCCATATAGTTCTCTCAGGCGGCAGACATGTTGGTTAGAATCTTTACTCCATATAGCTCTCTCAGGGGGCAGACATGTTGGTTAGAATCATTACTCCATATAGTTCTCTCAGGGGGTAGACATGTTGGTTAGAATCTTTACTCCATATAGTTCTCTCAGGGGGCAGACAAGTTGGTTAGAATCATTACTCCATATAGTTCTCTCAGGGGGTAGACATGTTGGTTAGAATCTTTACTCCATATAGTTCTCTCAGGCGGCAGACATGTTGGTTAGAATCTTAGGTCAGATCTTCACTCACTTTGGTTCAGATGAATAAAGATCTGACCACAGATTCTAACCAACATGTCTGCCTCCAGGTTGATATATGTGGAGTAAGGATGGCTCAGTAAGGTACTGTATGTGTATAATAATAATTTCAATTTAACACAACTTTTTTTTGCCACAGTTGGACTGTGGCATGAATGAGAGTGCATGCCAAATTGTGTGGGTGAAAAATAGGTACATGACGACTGTACATAGACAGTATTAATACCAGGACAGACACAATGCTGCCTGTGCGCACTGCTGAGTATACTGTACATAGACAGTATTAATACCAGGACAGACACAATGCTGCCTGCGCGCAGTGCTGAGCATACTGTTCATAGACAGTATTAATACCAGGACAGACACAATGCTGCCTGTGCGCACTGCTGAGTATACTGTACATAGACAGTATTAATACCAGGACAGACACAATGCTGCCTGCGCGCAGTGCTGAGCATACTGTACATAGACAGTATTAATACCAGGACAGACACAATGCTGCCTGCGCGCAGTGCTGAGCATACTGTACATAGACAGTATTAATACCAGGACAGTCACAATGCTGCCTGCGCACAGTGCTGAGCATACTGTACATAGACAGTATTAATACCAGGACAGACACAATGCTGCCTGCATGCACTGCTGAGCATACTGTACATAGTATTAATGCCGGGACAGACACAATGCTGCCTGCATGCACTGCTGAGCATACTGTACATAGTATTAATGCCGGGACAGACACAATGCTGCCTGCATGCACTGCTGAGCATACTGTACATAGTATTAATGCCGGGACAAACACAATGCTGCCTGCGCACAGTGCTGAGCATACTGTACATAGCATTAATGCCGGGACAGACACAATGCTGCCTGCGCACAGTGCTGAGCATACTGTACATAGCATTAATGCCGAGACAGACACAATGCTGCCTGCGCACAGTGCTGAGCATACTGTACATAGCATTAATGCCGAGACAGACACAATGCTGCCTGCGCACAGTGCTGAGCATACTGTACATAGTATTAATGCCGGGACAGACACAATGCTGCCTGCGCACAGTGCTGAGCATACTGTACATAGTATTAATGCCGGGACAGACACAATGCTGCCTGCGCGCAGTGCTGAGCATACTGTACATAGACGGTATTAATGCCGAGACAGACACAATGCTGCCTGCGCAGAGTGCTGAGTATACTGTAAAAAGACAGTATTAATACCGGGACAGACACAATGCTGCCTGCATGCACTGCTGAGTATACTGTACATAGACAGTATTAATGCTGGGACTGACACAATGCTGCCTGCGCACAGTGCTGAGCATACTGTAAATAGACAGTATTAATGCCGGGACAGACACAATGCTGCCTGCGCGCAGTGCTGAGCATACTTTACATAGATGGTATTAATACCAGGACAGACACAATGCTGCCTGCGCACAGTGCTGAGCATACTGTACACAGACAGTATTAATACTGGGACAGACACAATGATGCCTGCGCGTAGTGCTGAGCATACTGTACACAGACAGTATTAATACTGGGACAGACACAATGATGCCTGCGCGTAGTGCTGAGCATACTGTACATAGACAGTATTAATACCGGGACAGACACAATGCTGCCTGCGCACAGTGCTGAGCATACTGTACACAGACAGTATTAATAGCGGGACAGACACAATGCTGCCTGCACACAGTGCTGAGCATACTGTACATAGACAGTATTAATAGCGGGACAGACACAATGCTGCCTGCGTGCAGTGCTGAGCTGTCGACTGGGCTTAAGTCTTTATTGCACCTGGTGTAGCCCCAAAGTATGTATTTCTCCTAATCGACCCGGCCAGACCCCCCCATTGCACTGGAGACTGTAACGTTGGCTTCTGTCCCATTATATGACCTGCTGCAGCTGTGTGTCCTCCACAGACTGACCCAGGATAAGACATTACCACGGGGGGGCAGTGATCTATCTCACGATGTTATATCAACACAGTGCTGTATGAAGGGTCTGTGCTACTCTAGACCTGACTATACCCATGCAGATTCCACCACTTTCTAACTTAACCTCTTCCCATCATATGTATACACTCATTCCCTCACATCCCTGTCTGCACTGTCACATTCCCCCACATCCCTGTCTGCACTGTCACATTCCCCCACATCCCTGTCTGCACTGTCACATACCCCCACATCCCTGTCTGCACTGTCACATTCCCCCACATCCCTGTCTGCACTGTCACATTCCCCCACATCCCTGTCTGCACTGTCACATTCCCCCACATCCCTGTCTGCACTGTCACATCCCTGTCTGCACTGTCACATTCCTGTCTGCACTCTCACATCCCCTCACATCCCTGTCTGCACTGTCCCATTCCCCCACATCCCTGTCTGCACAGTAAGGAAACCTTCTGTGTCTTCAGATGGCAGTCTGTTATACAATGTAACCCCCTAACAGTAAGGAAACCTTCTCTGTGTCTTCAGATGGCAGTCTTTTATACAATGTAACCCCCTAACAGTAAGGAAACCTTCTCTGTGTCTTCAGATGGCAGTCTATTATACAATGTAACCCCCTAACAGTAAGGAAACCTTCTCTATGTCTTCAGATGGTAGTCTATTATACAATGTAACCTCCTAACAGTAAAGAAACCTTCTCTGTGTCTTCAGATGGCAGTCTATTATACAATGTAACCCCCTAACAGTAAGGAAGCCTTCTCTGTGTCTTCAGATGGCAGTCTGTTATACAATGTTACCCCCTAACAGTAAGGAAACCTTCTCTGTGTCTTCAGATGGCAGTCTATTATACAATGTTACCCCCTAACAGTAAGGAAACCTTCTCTGTGTCTTCAGATGGCAGTCTGTTATACAATGTAACCCTCTAACAGTAAGGAAACCTTCTCTGTGTCTTCAGATGGCAGTCTGTTATACAATGTAACCCCCTAACAGTAAGGAAACCTTCTCTGTGTCTTCAGATGGCAGTCTATTATACAATGTAACCCCTAACAGTAAGGAAACCTTCTCTGTGTCTTCAGATGGCAGTCTATTTTACAATGTAACCCCCTAACAGTAAAGAAACCTTCTCTGTGTCTTCAGATGGCAGTCTGTTATACAATGTAACCCCCTAACAGTAAGGAAACATCTGTGTCTTCAGATGGCAGTCTGTTATACAATGTAACCCTCTAACAGTAAGGAAACCTTCTCTATGTCTTCAGATGGCAGTCTGTTATACAATGTAACCCCCTAACAGTAAGGAAACCTTCTCTGTGTCTTCAGATGGCAGTCTGTTATACAATGTAACCCTCTAACAGTAAGGAAACCTTCTCTGTGTCATCAGATGGCAGTCTATTATACAATGTAACCCCCTAACAGTAAGGAAACCTTCTCTGTGTCTTCAGATGGCATCTATTATACAATGTAACCCCCTAACAGTAAGGAAACCTTCTCTATGTCTTCAGATGGCAGTCTATTATACAATGTAACCTTCTAACAGTAAGGAAACCTTCTCTATGTCTTCAGATGGAAGTCTATTATACAATGTAACCCCCTAACAGCAAGGAAACCTTCTCTATGTCTTCAGATGGAAGTCTATTATACAATGTAACCCCCTAACAGCAAGGAAACCTTCTCTATGTCTTCAGATGGCAGTCTGTTATACAATGTTACCCCCTAACAGTAAGGAAACCTTCTCTGTGTCTTCAGATGGCAGTCTATTATACAATGTAACCCCCTAACAGTAAGGAAACCTTCTCTGTGTCTTCAGATGGCAGTCTATTATACAATGTAACCCCCTAACAGTAAGGAAACCTTCTCTATGTCTTCAGATGGTAGTCTATTATACAATGTAACCTCCTAACAGTAAAGAAACCTTCTCTGTGTCTTCAGATGGCAGTCTATTATACAATGTAACCCCCTAACAGTAAGGAAGCCTTCTCTGTGTCTTCAGATGGCAGTCTGTTATACAATGTTACCCCCTAACAGTAAGGAAACCTTCTCTGTGTCTTCAGATGGCAGTCTATTATACAATGTTACCCCCTAACAGTAAGGAAACCTTCTCTGTGTCTTCAGATGGCAGTCTGTTATACAATGTAACCCTCTAACAGTAAGGAAACCTTCTCTGTGTCTTCAGATGGCAGTCTGTTATACAATGTAACCCCCTAACAGTAAGGAAACCTTCTCTGTGTCTTCAGATGGCAGTCTATTATACAATGTAACCCCTAACAGTAAGGAAACCTTCTCTGTGTCTTCAGATGGCAGTCTATTTTACAATGTAACCCCCTAACAGTAAAGAAACCTTCTCTGTGTCTTCAGATGGCAGTCTGTTATACAATGTAACCCCCTAACAGTAAGGAAACATCTGTGTCTTCAGATGGCAGTCTGTTATACAATGTAACCCTCTAACAGTAAGGAAACCTTCTCTATGTCTTCAGATGGCAGTCTGTTATACAATGTAACCCCCTAACAGTAAGGAAACCTTCTCTGTGTCTTCAGATGGCAGTCTGTTATACAATGTAACCCTCTAACAGTAAGGAAACCTTCTCTGTGTCATCAGATGGCAGTCTATTATACAATGTAACCCCCTAACAGTAAGGAAACCTTCTCTGTGTCTTCAGATGGCATCTATTATACAATGTAACCCCCTAACAGTAAGGAAACCTTCTCTATGTCTTCAGATGGCAGTCTATTATACAATGTAACCTTCTAACAGTAAGGAAACCTTCTCTATGTCTTCAGATGGAAGTCTATTATACAATGTAACCCCCTAACAGCAAGGAAACCTTCTCTATGTCTTCAGATGGAAGTCTATTATACAATGTAACCCCCTAACAGCAAGGAAACCTTCTCTATGTCTTCAGATGGCAGTCTGTTATACAATGTTACCCCCTAACAGTAAGGAAACCTTCTCTGTGTCTTCAGATGGCAGTCTATTATACAATGTTACCCCCTAACAGTAAGGAAACCTTCTCTGTGTCTTCAGATGGCAGTCTGTTATACAATGTAACCCTCTAACAGTAAGAAAACCTTCTCTGTGTCTTCAGATGGCAGTCTGTTATACAATGTAACCCCCTAACAGTAAGGAAACCTTCTCTGTGTCTTCAGATGGCAGTCTATTATACAATGTAACCCCTAACAGTAAGGAAACCTTCTCTGTGTCTTCAGATGGCAGTCTATTTTACAATGTAACCCCCTAACAGTAAAGAAACCTTCTCTGTGTCTTCAGATGGCAGTCTGTTATACAATGTAACCCCCTAACAGTAAGGAAACATCTGTGTCTTCAGATGGCAGTCTGTTATACAATGTAACCCTCTAACAGTAAGGAAACCTTCTCTATGTCTTCAGATGGCAGTCTGTTATACAATGTAACCCCCTAACAGTAAGGAAACCTTCTCTGTGTCTTCAGATGGCAGTCTGTTATACAATGTAACCCTCTAACAGTAAGGAAACCTTCTCTGTGTCATCAGATGGCAGTCTATTATACAATGTAACCCCCTAACAGTAAGGAAACCTTCTCTGTGTCTTCAGATGGCATCTATTATACAATGTAACCCCCTAACAGTAAGGAAACCTTCTCTATGTCTTCAGATGGCAGTCTATTATACAATGTAACCTTCTAACAGTAAGGAAACCTTCTCTATGTCTTCAGATGGCAGTCTATTATACAATGTAACCTTCTAACAGTAAGGAAACCTTCTCTATGTCTTCAGATGGAAGTCTATTATACAATGTAACCCCCTAACAGCAAGGAAACCTTCTCTATGTCTTCAGATGGCAGTCTGTTATACAATGTAACCCCCTAACAGTAAGGAAGCCTTATCTGTGTCTTCAGATGGCAGTCTATTATACAATGTAACCTCCTAACAGTAAAGAAACCTTCTCTGTGTCTTCAGATGGCAGGCTATTATACAATGTAACCCCCTAACAGTAAGGAAACCTTCTCTATGTCTTCAGATGGCAGGCTATTATACAATTTAACCCCCTAACAGTAAGGAAACCTTCTCTGTGTCTTCAGATGGCAGTCTATTATACAATGTAACCCTCTAACAGTAAGGAAACCTTCTCTGGGTCTAACATTTCTAGTAAAGGCATTTTTTCTACAGCAAAACAATTCCTTACTTGCTATATAGAAGGTCAGATGTTACCACAATATTTGTGAAATGCCGCCACTGACCCTACTATTCCAGAGACAGTCCCTAGCATTGTCCTATTATCCCAGTCAGTGCTGGTCACATACTTTGCAATATGTTTAAGCAGGTACTGTAGTTCTATTGGTCGGTGGGATGACTGTGACCCTTGAATACTATTAATAAACACCTTATTGCGGTAATATCCGGTGGATTATAACTCTGACGCTGGCAGATCGCCTGGCTTTGTGCAGATTATATTACCCTAGAGATCTCTGCAGCTGGAGATAACAGAGAGAGGAGCCAGGTTAGTTAGATGCCGACAGCAGCACTTTCACGGCACACCTCCCTGGGCTGTCAGGGCCCCTCAACTGCGGCACATAGGACGATCATGTGACTGGACGCAGTGTAATAATCATCATTTTATGTGTTCATTTAGACTTAGTAAATCACAAATGCACAAGGGGGGATTAAATTAGGAGAAAATGTGTTTTAAATGTGTCTGTGTCCTGCTTATGACATCACCTGTGGCACAGTATGAAAATGAGCTGCTTTTCAATGTGAAATGGGTAATATTCATATCAGGCCACAGATGATGTCATAAGCACAGTCCACAGCAGTGGCGTCCCGAGGGGGGGGCGGACTGCTAATGTCAGGTATAGATCATGTTCAATCATTCTTTATGCTCTACAGTCACAGTAAAAACAACATTCAGGTGATACAATATCTTTAACTAACAGGCTGGTGGTGCCTCAATCTAAGTGTGCTACTGCCACACCCACCATAGCAAGTGGGGGTCCCATGCAGACATTTAATTAACTTAGAGGGTTAATTACTGCAAATACAAAGAAGGGCAAATCACCTGAGAGTTTGTCATTTAAATTTCCAGGCATATAATAATACCAGGTGAATGATAACTATACTTGCAGTGTGTGCATACATATATTATACAGGAGTCTGTACAGAGCAGACATATAATAATACCAGGTGAATGATAACTATACTTGCAGTGTGTGCATACATATATTACACTGGAGTCTGTACAGAGCAGACATATAATAATACCAGGTGAATGATAACTATCCTTGCAGTGTGTGCATACATATATTACACAGGAGCCTGTACAGAGCACACATATAATAATACCAGGTGAATGATAACTATACTTGCAATGTGTGCATACATATATTACACAGGAGTCTGTACAGAGCAGACATATAATAATACCAGGTGAACGATAACTATACTTGCAGTGTGTGCATACATATATTACACAGGAGTCTGTACAGAGCAGACATATAATAATACCAGGTGAATGATAACTATACTTGCAGTGTGTGCATACATATATTACACAGGAGTCTGTACAGAGCAGACATATAATAATACCAGGTGAATGATAACTATACTTGCAATGTGTGCATACATATATTACACAGGAGTCTGTACAGAGCAGACATATAATACCAGGTGAATGATAACTATACTTGCAGTGTGTGCATACATATATTACACAGGAGCCTGTACAGAGCAGACATATAATAATACCAGGTGAATGATAACTATACTTGCAATGTGTGCATACATATATTACACAGGAGTCTGTACAGAGCAGACATATAATAATACCAGGTGAATGATAACTATACTTGCAATGTGTGCATACATATATTACACGGGAGCCTGTACAGAGCACACATATAATAATACCAGGTGAATGATAACTATACTTGCAGTGTGTGCATACATTTATTACACAGGAGCCTGTACAGAGCAGACATATAATAATACCAGGTGAATGATAACTATACTTGCAATGTGTGCATACATATATTACACAGGAGTCTGTACAGAGCAGACATATAATACCAGGTGAATGATAACTATACTTGCAGTGTGTGCATACATATATTACACAGGAGCCTGTACAGAGCAGACATATAATAATACCAGGTGAATGATAACTATACTTGCAATGTGTGCATACATATATTACACAGGAGTCTGTACAGAGCAGACATATAATAATACCAGGTGAATGATAACTATACTTGCAATGTGTGCATACATATATTACACGGGAGCCTGTACAGAGCACACATATAATAATACCAGGTGAATGATAACTGTACTTGCAGTGTGTGCATACATATATTACACAGGAGTCTGTACAGAGCCGACATATAATAATACAAGGTGAATGATAGCTATACTTGCAATGTGTGCATACATATATTACACAGGAGTCTGTACAGAGCAGACATATAATAATACCAGGTGAATGATAACTATACTTGCAGTGTGTGCATACATATATTACACAGGAGCCTGTACAGAGCAGACATATAATAATACCAGGTGAATGATAACTATACTTGCAGTGTGTGCATACATTTATTACACAGGAGTCTGTACAGAGCAGACATATAATAATACCAGGTGAATGATAGCTATACTTGCAGTGTGTGCATACATATATTACACAGGAGTCTGTACAGAGCAGACATATAATACCAGGTGAATGATAACTATACTTGCAGTGTGTGCATACATATATTACACAGGAGCCTGTACAGAGCAGACATATAATAATACCAGGTGAATGATAACTATACTTGCAGTGTGTGCATACATTTATTACACAGGAGCCTGTACAGAGCACACATATAATAATAATACCAGGTGAATGATAACTATACTTGCAATGTGTGCATACATATATTACACAGGAGTCTGTACAGAGCAGACATATAATAATACCAGGTGAATGATATGACTATACTTGCAGTGTGTGCATACATATATTACACAGGAGTCTGTACAGAGCAGACATATAATAATACCAGGTGAATGATAACTATACTTGCAATGTGTGCATACATTTATTACACAGGAGCCTGTACAGAGCAGACATATAATAATACCAGGTGAATGATAACTATACTTGCAATGTGTGCATACATATATTACACAGGAGCCTGTACAGAGCACACATATAATAATACCAGGTGAATGATAACTATACTTGCAGTGTGTGCATACATATATTACACAGGAGCCTGTACAGAGCAGACATATAATAATACCAGGTGAATGATAACTATACTTGCAGTGTGTGCATACATATATTACACAGGAGTCTGTACAGAGCAGACATATAATAATACCAGGTGAATGATAACTATACTTGCAATATGTGCATACATATATTACACAGGAGTCTGTACAGAGCAGACATATAATAATACCAGGTGAATGATAACTATACTTGCAGTGTGAGAAGTAGGAGGAGTTAATGTTAGATCTATTCAGGTAGCTGATCATACAGCTGTATGCATGGAATGAGAAGTAGGAGGAGTTACTGTCAGATCTATTCAGGTAGCTGATCATACAGCTGTATGCGTGGAATGAGAAGTAGGAGGAGCTAATGTCAGATCTATTCAGGTAGCTGATCATACAGCTGTATGCGTGGAATGAGAAGTAGGAGGAGTTAATGTCAGATCTATTCAGGCAGCCGATCATACAGCTGTATGCGTGGAATGAGAAGTAGGAGGAGTTAATGTCAGATCTATTCAGGTAGCTGATCATACAGCTGTATGCGTGGAATGAGAAGTAGGAGGAGTTAATGTCAGATCTATTCAGGTAGCTGATCATACAGCTGTACGCGTGGAATGAGAAGTAGGAGGAGTTAATGTCAGATCTATTCAGGTAGCTGATCATACAACTGTATGCGTGGAATGAGAAGTAGGAGGAGTTATTATTAGATCTATTGAGGTTAATAGCAGTGTAGGTAGAGGAAGGCTGGTTTGTCGTCCCCAGTATAGTGTGTTACAGTAGCCAGGTGAGAGGACCTGTTTTCGGGTAGGATTGTTTTGCTTATTAAATGAAAGATGCAGTAATGAGGTGAGGGTATCAGGTTCTTCCTGTACATTGTTCTCACTAATTCTCTCGGCTTCCTGACCATCTCCTCTGTTGTAAAGGTTTTGATGAATTAAGGAGTCTGCACTTCCTCTCAGTCCACGGCACATCGCCACGGGGAATTCGGACCAAACGTGAGACTTGCATCCTCTGTCTGCCGGAGACAGGATACAGAGAGGGCTTATCTAGGGGCAGGGCCGCTACCAGGAATTTCAGGGCCCCTTACTGAACAAATTTTCTGGGCCCCCTACCCCCCCCCCCTCTACAATATCTCCCACTCGCCCCACCTACCCTCACAAGCATGTTATCCCGGTCTAGTGTAATATGGAGGGTGGTTTGGAGCAGTTGGTCAATATGCCAGTAATATTTTTCCCCTCCAATATGCCAGTGTTTAGCCCCTCAATATACAATTTAATATGCCATAATTTTGCCCCTAATATGCCAGCGTTATTTTGCCCATTAATATGCCACCCTCCTCCCCCCCTTCCACAGTACTTACCTCCTTCCTGCTCTGTCTCCCGGTGCTCTGCTCTGCCGGTCCGTGGCTGTGAGGGAAGCGTTCTGCACTTCCCTCCAACCGAGCAGCTTCAAAGTTTGGTCGCATTTTTTTTTTTTAACAGTGTCTTTTTTTTATTTTTACAAAACTTTATTGAAGTTGCGCAGCTGGAGGGGAGAATGCTGGGCCTGTCTAGGGGGTCTGGCATGGGTGGGAGCTGGTTAATACCATTATTCTCATACTGAATCTAGGATTGAAATGCTGAATGGTTTGATAAGCATTCTTTGCCAGCTGGCTGGTTCTCTGCACTTCTCTCTTTCATGAATACATCCCATAGTGTAATTATTCCAGCAGCAGCTTAGTCCATGTATCTCCATAATGGTTTCAGCACTGACTCTTCCCCTCCAGGGATAGCTGTTGTGGATTAAATCTTTTCTTGTCACCCTTGCACAAAGGGTCCTGCACGGTGTGTGGGATCAGCTGTATGAAGGTCTGGGAGTCTCCCTCCCTGATCACTGGTCTCTGTTTCTCCACAGTGAGTGGGGTCACTCACCCACGCAGTGTTCCACACAGGCTCCTCTGCCCCCACTCAGCTTACGGGGAAGTTATGGATTCATGAACCTCCGTCTTTTGGTTCAATGGCGTAACTTCTCGATTTTACTGGCCAGAAAGTCCACACTAGCGAGATACTGCTAGAAACCACTGTCAGAGAGACTGTCAGCCGCGATGCATTCCACACCAGTATCTGCCGAGCTGAGTAAACACATCTGAACCTGCAAAGAACTCTGAACCAGCGGCAAAAGACTATTAATGCCCGATTCTACTAGAGAAACAAAAATTAAAAGTAAACTGTGTCTCTTCAAGAGCAGAAACCGCTGAAGGCAAGATGGCGACAGTCCTGATACAAGGAACATCTTAATATCAGTTCAGATACCTGACCAGGGCAGAGGGGTACACCTGACCGGGGCAGAGGGGTACACCTGACCGGGGCAGAGGGGTACACCTGACCGGGGCAGAGGGGTACACCTGCCCGCAACCTCCCCTTTATAATATATGAGACACTTTGGGGTCATGTATCATATCACAGTGGGGAAGATAGGTAAAACATGAGTATGGAGCAATTTATTCATATTTACTGTGTAATGTTTTGTAGGGTTTTTTAATCCTGTTTGTGCCTCTTTCGTGTTTTTTATTGAGCAGTTTTATAGGGGATCTTACACAAGGGCAAAATAACAATTAGTGATGTAGAATTTACAGTAAAGAAAAGGAAAACAAATAGATTAAAGAGAATTAATCGGTGTCTGTGTGGATATCAATATGTCAATTAAAATGTATTGAGGAATTAAAGAATGTTAAGGTGAATCAACGAGACTGAAGATTGCTAATAACAGATAGAAACATAGAATGTGTCGGCAGATAAGAACCATTCGGTCCATCTAGTCTGCCCAATTTTTTACTTTTATTAGTTCCCGGTCTTATATCTAGGATAGCCTTGTGTCTATCCCACACATGCTTAAAATCCTTGACTGTGTTTACCTCTACCACTTCTGCTGGAAGGCTATTCCATACATCCACTACCCTCTCAGTAAAGTAATACTTCCTGATATTACTTTTAAATCGCTGCCCATCTAATTTAAGACTATGTCCTCTAGTTGTGATGATCATCCCGATCCAGGACAAAATACCTTCCTTCTTATCGAAACTTCCCTTGCTCCGTCTCCCAAACATAGCTTTTACTATAGATACAAATCCACAATATCTACCTTTCTCTCTACACGAATCCACAATAACTACCACTCTCTCTACCCGAATCCACAATATCTACCGCTCTCTCTACCCGAATCCACAATATCTACTCCTCTCTCTACCCGAATCCACAATATCTACTCCTCTCTCTACCCGAATCCACAATATCTACTCCTCTCTTTACCCGAATCCACAATATCTACTCCTCTCTCTACCCGAATCCACAATATCTACTCCTCTCTCTACCCGAATCCACAATATCTACTCCTCTCTCTACCCGAATCCACAATATCTACTCCTCTCTCTACCCGAATCCACAATATCTACTCCTCTCTCTACCCGAATCCACAATATCTACTGGCCTCTCTACCCGAATCCACAATCTCTACCCGAATCCACAATATCTACCACTCTCTCTACCCGAATCCACAATATCTACAGCTCTCTCTTCCCAAGTCCACAATATCTACAGCTCTACAGCCCTTGACATCTACCGCTCACACCTATAAATACAATATATTGTTGGAGAGCCAGACCTAGTAACATAGTAACATTGTAATTTAGGTTATAAAAAGACACAAGTCCATCAAGTTCAACACTTCCACGTATCATTCCACCTTTTGATCCAAAAGAAGCAAAAACCCCTAAGGAAGCTATTTCTAATGTTGCCTCCTACGGGGAAAAATTCCTTCTTGACTCCAAGAGGCAATCAGATTTCTCCTTGGATCAATAAGCTCTATTATTAATGCTTATTCTATGATTAATAGCCCTGTATGTCCTGCTTTTCCATGTGTAAATGCATCTATTGTGGTTGATAGCACTACCTCTCTTGGCAGTGAGTTCCATAACTTTATTGTCCTTACCATAAAGAATCCCTTCCTTTGCTGTCTATGAAATCTTTGCTCTTCCAGTCTCAGGGGGTGACCTCTTGTTCTTTGTACATTTCTATTAATGAACAGGTCCCTGGAGAGCTCCTTATATTGGCCCTGCACATATTTATATAATGTTATCATATCCCCTCTGAGATGCTTTTTGTCTAACGTATATAAATACAAGTAATGTGCAATTGATTTTAGTGTCTATGCTAATCTCCATCGACAGCGTCTCCACATAACTTCCAGTATCATCATGCACAGCCATGTCACTCCAGCAACTGGGACGTCCACTCACATCAAACTGAGGGGGCAGGAGTCAGAGGGGCAGAATGAAAAATCTCAGGGCCAGATTGGCAAGTCTGTCGGGAGATATTGGGGACTGTGTGGGAGAGAGCGCGGAAGATATTGGGGACTGTGAGGGGAGAAAACACGGGAGATATTGGGGAGTGTGAGAGCGCGGGAGATATCGGGGTCTGTGCGGGAGAGAGCGCGGGAGATATCGGGGTCTGTGCGGGAGAGAGCACGGGAGATATCGGGGTCTGTGCGGGAGAGAGCGCGGGAGATATCGGGGACTGTGAGGGGGAGAGCCCGGGAGATATTGGGGACTGTGAGGGGGAGAGCGCGGGAGATATCGGGGTCTGTGCGGGAGAGAGCGCGGGAGATATCGGGGTCTGTGCGGGAGATATCGGGGTCTGTGAGGGGGAGAGTGCGGGAGATATTGGGGTCTGTGCGGGAGATATCGGGGTCTGTGAGGGGGAGAGCGCGGGATATATTGGGGACTGTGCGGGAGAGAGCGCGGGAGATATTGGGGACTGTGAGGGGGAGAGAGTGCGGAGATTTTGGGGACTGTGAGGGAGAGAGTGCGGGAGATATTGGGGACTGTGAGGGAGAGAGCGCGGGAGATATTCGGGACTGTGAGGGAGAGAGAGCAGGAGATATTGGGGACTTTGAGAGAGAGAGCACGGGAGATATTGAGGAATGTGATGGAAAGAGCGCGGGAGATATTGAGGAATGTGAGGGAAAGAGCGCGGAAGATATTGGGGAGTGTGAGGGGGAGAGCGCGGGAGATATTGGGGACTGTGAGGGGGAGAGCGCGGGAGATATTGGGGACTGTGAGGGGAGAGAGCACGGGAGATATTGGGGAGTGTGAGGAGAAGAGCGCGGGAGATATTGGGGACTGTGAGGGGGAGAGCACTGGAGATATTGGGGACTGTGAGGGAGAGAGCGCCGGAGATATTGAGGAATGTGAGGGAAAGAGCCCGGGAGATATTGGGGACTGTGAGGGGAGAGAGCGCGGGAGATATTGGGGACTGTGAGGGAGAGAGCGCGGGAGATATTGGGGACTGTAAGGGAGAGAGCACGGGAGATATTGGGGACTTTGAGAGGGAGAGAGCGCGGGAGATATTGAGGACTGTGAGGGAAGAGAGCTCGGGAGATATTGGGGACTGTGAGGGGGAGAGCGCTGGAGATATTGGGGACTGTGAGGGGAGAGAGCGCGGGAGATATTGGGGACTGTAAGGGAGAGAGCGCGGGAGATATTGGGGACTTTGAGAGGGAGAGAGCGCGGGAGATATTGAGGACTGTGAGGGAAGAGAGCTCGGGAGATATTGGGGACTGTGAGGGAAGAGAGCTCGGGAGATATTGGGGACTGTGAGGGAGAGAGCGTGGGAGATATTGGGGACTGGGAGGGAGAGAGCGCCGGAGATACTGAGGAATGTGAGGGAAAGAGCGCAGGAGATATTGGGGATTGTGAGGGGGAGAGGGCTGGAGATATTGGGGACTGTGAGGGAGAGAGCACGGGAGATATTGGGGACTGTAAGGGGGAGAGCGCTGGAGATATTGGGGACTGTGAGGGAGAGAGCACGGGAGATATTGGGGACTGTAAGGGGGAGAGCGCTGGAGATATTGGGGACTGTGAGGGGGAGAGCACGGGAGATATTGGGGACTGTAAGGGAGAGAGCACGGGAGATATTGGGGACTGTGAGGGGGAGAGCACGGGAGATATTGGGGACTGTGAGTGGGAGAGAGCGCGGGAGATTTTGGGTTCTGTAAGGGAGAGAGCATGGTAGATATTGGGGACTGTGAGGGGGAGAGAGCTGGAGATATTGGGGACTGTGAGGGGAGAGAGCACGGGAGATATTGAGGACTGTGAGGGGAAGAGCGCAGGAGATATTGGGGACTGTGAGGGGAGAGAGCGCGGGAGATATTGGGGACTGTAAGGGGGAGAGCGCTGGAGATATTGGGGACTGTGAGGGGGAGAGCACGGGAGATATTGGGGACTGTGAGGGAGAGAGCACGGGAGATATTGGGGACTGTGAGGGGGAGAGCACGGGAGATATTGGGGACTGGGAGGGAGAGAGCACCGGAGATACTGAGGAATGTGAGGGAAAGAGCGCAGGAGATATTGGGGATTGTGAGGGGGAGAGGGCTGGAGATATTGGGGACTGTGAGGGAGAGAGCACGGGAGATATTGGGGACTGTGAGGGGGAGAGCATGGGAGATATTGGGGACTGTGAGGGGGAGAGCGCGGGAGATATTGGGGACTGTAAGGGAGAGAGCACGGGAGATATTGGGGACTGTGAGGGAGAGAGCACGGGAGATATTGGGGACTGTGAGAGGAAGAGCGTGGGAGATATTGGGGACTGTGAGGGGGAGAGAGTGGGAGTGTCAGGTCCGTGCTCCGCTCACACACCGCTTATCTCCAACGTTCGCTAAAGGCACTGTTAAGGTCTCCCGCTGTCGGCTGCTCCATGCAGCGCGTACCCGACAATGGAAATTAGCGCGTGCGCGTCACAACACACTGTCACTAGTATCACGGGCGTCGCTATGGAAACGGGAAGCGTGGCGCGCATTACACACGTCACGGAGGCGGGGCTACAGCCCTTTAAAACACCAACGCGCGGAACTCAGAATTGCTTGGTGATTGACAATCTTCACTCTCGTTGTGTGACCCCCGTTTCTCCGTTTGTGGCTATCGATCCGATTTTTGATCTCCTGATTCCTGACCCGGCTTGCTCACGTTTATTCTGCCTCTCTGTACTCCTGACCCTGGCTACCCGTTACTGGACTCTCCTGCTCTCTGGACTCCCTGATATTGGCTTCCCTCCTCGAGTAGTACCTGCCACTTCTAAGACCCTCAGGATCTGTGGTTTCAGGCAAAGGCGCCTAACTTCTGCTATTGGGGATCCCCTGCTTCTGAACCACGGTTCGTCTGCTTGGCTTCCTTACAGGGAGATATTGGGGACTGTGAGGGGGAGAGAGTGGGAGATATTGGGGACTGTGAGGGGGAGAGAGCACGGGAGATATTGGGGACTGTGAGGGGGAGAGGGCTGGAGATATTGGGGATTGTGAGGGAGAGGGCACTGGAGATATTGGGGACTGTGAGGGAGAGAGCGCCGGAGATATTGAGGAATGTGAGTGAAAGAGCGCAGGAGATTTTGGGGACTGTGAGGGGGAGAGCGCTGGAGATATTGGGGACTATGAGGGAGAGAGCACGGGAGATATTGGGGACTGTGAGGGGGAGAGGGCTGGAGATATTGGGGATTGTGAGGGAGAGGGCAGTGGAGATATTGGTGACTGTGAGGGAGAGAACATGGGAGATATTGGTGACTGTGAGGGAGAGAACATGGGAGATATTGGGTACTGTGAGTGGAGAGAGCTGGAGATGTTGGGGACTGTGAGGGAGAGAGCACGGGAGATATTGGGGACTGTAAGGGGGAGAGCGCTGGAGATATTGGGGACTGTGAGGGGGAGAGCACGGGAGATATTGGGGACTGTGAGGGGGAGAGCACGGGAGATATTGGGGACTGTGAGTGGGAGAGAGCGCGGGAGATTTTGGGTTCTGTAAGGGAGAGAGCATGGTAGATATTGGGGACTGTGAGGGGGAGAGAGCTGGAGATATTGGGGACTGTGAGGGGAGAGAGCACGGGAGATATTGAGGACTGTGAGGGGAAGAGCGCAGGAGATATTGGGGACTGTGAGGGGAGAGAGCGCGGGAGATATTGGGGACTGTGAGGGGAAGAGCGCAGGAGATATTGGGGACTGTGAGGGGAGAGAGCACGGGAGATATTGGGGACTGTAAGGGAGAGAGCGCGGGAGATATTGGGGACTTTGAGAGGGAGAGAGCGCGGGAGATATTGAGGACTGTGAGGGAAGAGAGCTCGGGAGATATTGGGGACTGTGAGGGAAAGAGCACTGGAGATATTGGGGACTGTGAGGGAAAGAGCGCAGGTAATTTTGGGGACTGTGAGGGGGAGAGCGCTGGAGATATTGGGGACTATGAGGGAGAGAGCACGGGAGATATTGGGGACTGTGAGGGGGAGAGGGCTGGAGATATTGGGGATTGTGAGGGAGAGGGCAGTGGAGATATTGGGGACTGTGAGGGAGAGATCATGGGAGATATTGGGTACTGTGAGTGGAGAGAGCTGGAGATGTTGGGGACTGTGAGGGAGAGAGCACGGGAGATATTGGGGACTGTAAGGGGGAGAGCGCTGGAGATATTGGTGACTGTGAGGGGGGAGAGCACGGGAGATATTGGGAACTGTGAGGGAGAGAGCACGGGAGATATTGGGGACTGTGAGGGGGAGAGCACGGGAGATATTGGGTTCTGTAAGGGAGAGAGCATGGTAGATATTGGGGACTGTGAGGGGGAGAGCGCGGGAGATATTGGGGACTGTGAGGGAGAGAGCACTGGAGATATTGGGACTGTGAGGGAGAGAGCACGGGAGATATTGAGGACTGTGAGGGAGAGAGCGCCAGAGATATTGTGGACTGTGAGGGGAGAGAGCACGGGAGATATTGGGGACTGGGAGGTGAAGAGCATGGGAGATATTGGGGACTGTGAGGGGAGAGAGCATGGGAGATATTGGGGACTGTGAGGGGAGAGAGCACGGGAGATATTGGGGACTGTGAGGGGGAGAGCACGGGAGATATTGGGGACTGTGAGGGGGAGAGCACGGGAGATATTGGGGACTGTGAGGGGGAGAGAACGGGCAATATAGGGGACTGTGAGGGAGAGAACATGGGAGATATTGGGGACTGTGAGTGGAGAGAGCTGGAGATATTGGGGACTGTAAGGGGGAAAGAGTGGGAGATATTGGGGACTGTGAGAGAGAGAGTGGGAGATATTGGGGACTGTGAGGGGGAGAGAGTGGGAGATATTGGGGACTGTGAGGGGGAGAGCGCGGGAGATATTGGGGACTGTAAGGGAGAGAGCACGGGAGATATTGGGGACTGTGAGGGAGAGAGCACGGGAGATATTGGGGACTGTGAGGGAGAGAGCACGGGAGATATTGGGGACTGTGAGGGAGAGAGCACGGGAGATATTGGGGACTGTGAGAGGAAGAGCGTGGGAGATATTGGGGACTGTGAGGGGGAGAGAGTGGGAGTGTCAGGTCCGTGCTCCGCTCACACACCGCTTATCTCCAACGTTCGCTAAAGGCACTGTTAAGGTCTCCCGCTGTCGGCTGCTCCATGCAGCGCGTACCCGACAATGGAAATTAGCGCGTGCGCGTCACAACACACTGTCACTAGTATCACGGGCGTCGCTATGGAAACGGGAAGCGTGGCGCGCATTACACACGTCACGGAGGCGGGGCTACAGCCCTTTAAAACACCAACGCGCGGAACTCAGAATTGCTTGGTGATTGACAATCTTCACTCTCGTTGTGTGACCCCCGTTTCTCCGTTTGTGGCTATCGATCCGATTTTTGATCTCCTGATTCCTGACCCGGCTTGCTCCTCGTTTATTCTGCCTCTCTGTACTCCTGACCCTGGCTACCCGTTACTGGACTCTCCTGCTCTCTGGACTCCCTGATATTGGCTTCCCTCCTCGAGTAGTACCTGCCACTTCTAAGACCCTCAGGATCTGTGGTTTCAGGCAAGGGCGCCTAACTTCTGCTATTGGGGATCCCCTGCTTCTGAACCACGGTACGTCTGCTTGGCTTCCTTACAGGGAGATATTGGGGACTGTGAGGGGGAGAGAGTGGGAGATATTGGGGACTGTGAGGGGGAGAGAGTGGGAGATATTGGGGACTGTGAGGGGGAGAGAGTGGGAGATATTGGGAACTGTGAGGGGGAGAGAGCACGGGAGATATTGAGGACTGTGATGGAGAGAGCGCGGGAGATATTGGGGACTGTGAGGGGGAGAGGGCTGGAGATATTGGGGACTATGAGGGGGAGATATTGGGGACTATGAGGAGGAGAGAGTGGGAGATATTTGGCACTGTGAGAGGAGAGAGATTGGGAGATATTGGGGACTGTGTGGGAGAGAGTGGGAACTGTGAGGGGGAGAGAGTGGGAGATATTGGGGACTGTGTGGGAGAGAGTGGGAGATATTGGGGACTGTGAGGGGGAGATATTGGGGACTGTGAGGGGGAGATATTGGGGACTGTGAGGGGGAGATTGTGAAGGAATTCCCCTGTTTGGCGTTGGGGTGACAGTTTGTATTCCCTTGTTCCATGTTGGCAGTTGACTCTTTGAAAGAGATTTAAAAATTGTCATTTGACTCCCTGTTCTGGGTTCGTGTGGACTGGGGATATAATTTTGCAGCTCCGTTACAAGATTGCCTGTCAATAAATCTTCAGTTCATCTTTGTTCCCTTCTTTTGACTACGTATGTTTTTTGGAGAGTTCGTGTGTCTACTGAGGGAATTATTCAGGGACACTTTCGAAATTACATGGGGATTCGTCTACCATAACTACCGAACGGAGGGCTATGTTCACTAGGCTCTGGTGGTTCGGGAGGAAACTACCGATTGAGGTTAAATACACTTGGTTTCCTTACAATTGGTGGCAAGCGGCGGGATACGAATCCCAAACGGACGTTTTAAACAAGTAATGGCTCAGCAGTACCGACAGCTTAAGAGAACCACGCTTAAGGATTTACTGGAAGCTCGAGGCGTAATAGCAAGCAACAAAACAAAAGCCACGTTAATTGCAGAGCTGTTACAGAGCGACAGATCCAGCACTACAGAGATGGAGCGTGAGGATGAAACTGAAATGCAGAAAGACATCAGATGGATGCTCAGTTTATTGGGACCTAACCCAGCAACAGAAGCGGTTCTGCAGGTCATGGCACAAGCCAGGCAATCGCAGAAGGAGCGAGATGACCGTAACAGTCTGCTGCAGGGGGATCTGCTGCACTCCCGGGGAAGTACAAATGACCTACCAAAGAAGGTAAATTATGCTGCATTTAAAACCTTTAATGACAATGAAATGGAGATTGATAGTTATCTGCAGGATTTTGAAAGGCAATGTGCACTGGAGGGATTAGACTCCACCAAATAGGCCGCAGTACTGAGCAGCAAGTTATCAGGCAGAGCAGCAGAAGCGGCACCTGATGAGGACATTCACAATTATGGGAAAATGAAAGACATTTTGTTGGCTAGATATGCAGTTACCCCTGAGGCATACAGGAAGAAATTCAGGGAACTGAGGAAAACAGTGAAGGATACCCATACTGAATGGGCATTCCGTCTACACAGGGCAGCCCGAAATTGGATGAAGGGCTTCCAAGCAACCACTCTGGAGGATGCTTTACAACTCATCTTATTAGAACAATTTTTTAACCATACAGCAGAGGACATTAAGGACTGGGTAAAAGACAGGAAGCCTAAATCTGTGGAGGAGGCTGCAAGACTAGCAGACGAATACCAGGACAACCGGAGGCGAGAACAAGGGGTGAGCCGACCTGCGTTTAGGCAGCAGTATTCAGCCCCAACCATGGCTGCACCACCCAGAGCCCCCCTGAGTAATCCGCCGCCCAGCGCAACAGCAGCACCCCGACATTCTGCAGTGTGTCACTACTGCAAACGGCCGGGACACTACAAAAACCAGTGCCCACGTTTAAACCGGGGAAGCTGGGAGAGGCCGCCACCACAGTCCCAACCCAGGGCCGCTACTCATTGTGTACAGCAGGAGAGTACACCAGTGTTCCCAACCCACGAGGAACAATGGAGTGTGTTGCACGAAGTCAACCCTGTGCAAACAGGAGGCGATAACCGGGACCACCACCGTCAGTGGATTACAGTAGATGGGGTGGGGGCCCGCGCTTTAAGAGATTCTGGGGCCACGTTAACTATGGTTCAACCCCACACTGTCAAGGCCCAAGCTCACACGGGCCGCACTGTGGCAGTAAGGGTAGCCGGGGGTGCCATTCACAAACTACCCACAGCTAAAGTCCTTGTGGATTGGGGCTCGGGATCTAAACAATTGGAGGTTGGCATTATGCAGGAACTACCAGCCGAAGTACTGTTGGGGAATGATGTGGGCTGTTTAACTTCCCAACTAGCCCGAGATCCTGCGTCCGAAGCCTACCCAGTTACCACCCGAGCTCAAGCCAGACTGGAAGCACCGCCGCACTCTGAGGAGACCCAGGTAGGAGTTGAAATACCCCCTTTACCTGACCCCCCTTCCCCGTTCTGGGATACTCCCCAGGGGTTTGAGCAGGAACAGAGGACGGACCCCACACTGGAAGGGTATAGAAAAGCGGTAGGGAATAATAGGGGCGACAACCCACACGAAAGGTTTGAGTGGCACAAGGGACTGTTGTATAGGGTGACAGATGGGGCAGGACACGGGACCGCCCAGGTTACTAAGAGGCAGCTAGTAGTACCCCGCAAATTCCGGGCAGAGTTATTAAGACTCAGCCACGATATTCCATTAGCCGGACATTTAGGGGTGAAGAAAACTAGAGACCGACTGACCCAAACCTTCTTCTGGCCCAGGGTCACTCAAGACCTTAAATACTACTGCAGGACCTGTGACGTGTGCCAGAAAATAGGGAAACGGGGTGACCACCAGAAAGCGAAGCTCCACACGCTACCCATCATAGAGGAGCCATTTCACCGGGTAGCGGTGGATTTAATAGGACCCCTCAGTCGACCCAGTCAGTCGGGTAAAAAGTTTATACTTACCGTCGTGGACTATGCCACTCGGTACCCCGAAGCCGTGGCTCTCCCCAATATAGAGGCCGAAACCGTAGCCGAGGCCCTGGTCAAAATATTTTCCCGGGTAGGTTTTCCCCAGGAGATCCTATCCGACAGAGGGACTCAATTCACAGCTCTCCTGACACAACAGCTGTGGCAGAGCTGTGGAGTGAAAGCCCTATTTAGCGCTCCATATCACCCTCAGACCAACGGTCTCTGTGAACGTTTTAATGGCACGCTCAAGCAAATGCTAAAGACGTTCGCAGAGTCCTGCAAGAACTGGGAGAAGTATCTTCCCCATCTTCTGTTTGCCTATCGTGAGGTGCCCCAGGCATCCACAGGGTTCTCCCCCTTCGAACTCCTGTTTGGGAGAAAAGTTCGGGGCCCCCTGGATCTCGTACGGGAGCACTGGGAGGGCAACACAGATAATGGGGGGATCCCTATCGTACAGTACGTACTGGAGTTCCGCGACCGGCTGCGGACTCTCACCGAATCAGTTCGGGAGAATCTGCAGGCGGCTCGGGACTGTCCAAAGAAGTGCTACGACAGGGGTGCCCGAGACAGAGTCTTAGACTTAGGCCAAAAGGTGCTAGCCCTGAGACCCGCCAAGAAGGATAAGCTCCAGGCAGCATGGCAGGGACCTTTTAAGGTGGTGGAGCGAATAAGTGATACCACCTATATTGTAAGTAAATGTTCGGATGAAAGACTGACCAAAGTCTTTCATGTAAACATGTTAAAGCCCTACTACGAGCGAACGGAAGATGTCGGCGCCGTATGCGCCCCCTCTTCTGAAGATAGTGAGGGGCTCCCCCTCCCCAATCTGCTAGACCCCTCGCCCTGTAGTATTGACCAGGTCTTAGCCGTCTTAGGAACAGCCGGCTATTACCGGAAATTCGTCCCCGACTATAGCGCCCTGGCCAAACCCCTCACTGACCACACCAAAAAGGCCCTTTCCAAACAGGTTACCTGGACCTCAGAGTGCGCGGCAGCCTTCCAGAAACTGAAAGCAGCATTGAGTGAGGCTCCTGTGTTGGCAGCACCCGACTACTCTAAACAAAATGGTAATGCAGACGGTTTGTCCCGCCAAATGGAACTGGATGTTTAACTTAACTTGGACCTTTCTTCTTTTTTTTTCTTTCCTCGGACATCCCCAAGCCAACCCGTCAGGGTCTTGGCGGGTATGCCGACCTATGGACATATAGGGGAGCAGTGTGAAGGAATTCCCCTGTTTGGCGTTGGGGTGACAGTTTGTATTCCCTTGTTCCATGTTGGCAGTTGACTCTTTGAAAGAGATTTAAAAATTGTCATTTGACTCCCTGTTCTGGGGTTCGTGTGGACTGGTGATATAATTTTGCAGCTCCGTTACAAGATTGCCTGTCAATAAATCTTCAGTTCATCTTTGTTCCCTTCTTTTGACTACGTATGTTTTTTGGAGAGTTCGTGTGTCTACTGAGGGAATTATCCAGGGACACTTTCGAAATTACACGGGGATTCGTCTACCATAACTACCGAACGGAGGGCTATGTTCACTAGGCTCTGGTGGTTCGGGAGGAAACTACCGATTGAGGTTAAATACACTTGGTTTCCTTACAGAGATATTGGGGACTGTGAGGGGGAGAGAGTGGGAGATATTTGGCACTGTGAGAGGAGAGAGATTGGGAGATATTTGGCACTGTGAGAGGAGAGAGAGTGGGAGATATTGGGGACTGTGAGGGGGAGATATTGGCGGATGTACATATAACCCCTGGAAGAAGCAGGGAAGCTGGTAATTAAACACAAGCTGACAATAGGAAATTCCCCAGCAGGATACCACCTGAGCCATACAACTAAAACGTAAATATAGCAGCCCATGGACGGGGGGCACAGGATGTACTAACGGGTATTAACCAAAGACCCTGCACCCCACTGCTACCTTTAGCACTTGCCACGTGATATCATATGTTTGGCTGAGCATCATGAGGACTGCAGATCATTCCTATAAAGCTCAGCCAAGGAAACTGTGTTACTCCAAATCATGCAATATACTGTGATCACGGGAGATTGAGGACCAGCTTCCCCTGTACAGATCCCAGCTGTGTGAATCCTGCTGAGCATACTGTGCATAGAGGGTATTACTGCCGGGACAGGCGCAGTGCTGAGCATACTGTGCATAGAGGGTATTACTGCCGGGACAGGCGCAGTGCTGAGCATACTGTGCATAGAGGGTATTAATATGGGACAGGCGCAGTGCTGAGCATACTGTGCATAGAGGGTATTAATACCGGGACAGGCGCAGTGCTGAGCATACTGTGCATAGAGGGTATTACTGCCGGGACAGGCGCAGTGCTGAGCATACTGTGCATAGAGGGTATTACTGCCGGGACAGGCGCAGTGCTGAGCATACTGTGCATAGAGGGTATTACTGCCGGGACAGGCGCAGTGCTGAGCATACTGTGCATAGAGGGTATTAATATGGGACAGGCGCAGTGCTGAGCATACTGTGCATAGAGGGTATTACTGCCGGGACAGGCGCAGTGCTGAGCATACTGTACATAGACAGTATTAATACCGGGACAGGCGCAGTGCTGAGCATACTGTACATAGACAGTATTAATACCGGGACAGGCGCAGTGCTGAGCATACTGTACATAGACAGTATTAATACCGGGACAGGCGCAGTGCTGAGCATACTGTACATAGACAGTATTAATACCGGGACAGACACAATGCTGCCTGCGCACAGTGCTGAGAATACTGTACATAGACAGTATTAATACCAGGACAGACACAATGCTGCCTGCGCGCAGTGCTGAGCATACTGTACATAGACTGTATTAATACCAGGACAGACACAATGCTGCCTGCGCGCAGTGCTGAGCATACTGTGCATAGACTGTATTAATACCAGGACAGACACAATGCTGCCTGCGCGCAGTGCTGAGCATACTGTACATAGACGTATTAATACCGGGACAGACACAATGCTGCCTGCGCGCAGTGCTGAGCTTACTGTACATAGACAGTATTAATACCAGGACAGGTGCAGTGCTGAGCATACTGTACATAGACAGTATTAATACCAGGACAGGCGCAGTGCTGAGCATACTGTACATAGACTGTATTAATACCAGTACAGGCGCAGTGCTGAGCATACTGTACATAGACGGTATTAATACCGGGACAGGCGCAGTGCTGAGCATACTGTACATAGACTGTATTAATACCAGGACAGGCACAATGCTGACTGCGCGCAGTGCTGAGCATACTGTACATAGTATTAATACCAGGACAGGCGCAGTGCTGACTGCGCGCAGTGCTGAGCATACTGTACATAGTATTAATACCAGGACAGGCGCAGTGCTGACTGCGCGCAGTGCTGAGCATACTGTACATAGACGTATTAATACCGGGACAGACACAATGCTGCCTGCGCGCAGTTCTGAGCATACTGTACATAGACGGTATTAATACCGGGTCAGACACAATGCTGCCAGCGTGCAGAGCTGAGCATACTGTACATAGACGTATTAATACCGGGACAGACACAATGCTGCCTGCGCACAGTGCTGAGAATACTGTACATAGACCGTATTAATACCGGACAGACACAATGCTGCCTGCGCGCAGTGCTGAGCATACTGTACATAGACAGTATTAATGCCAGGACAGACACAATGCTGCCTGCGCGCAGTGCTGAGCATACTGTACATAGACAGTATTAATACCGGGACAGACACAATGCTGCCTGCGTGCAGTGCTGAGCATACTGTACATAGACGGTATTAATGCCGGACAGACACAATGCTGCCTGCGCACAGTGCTGAGCATACTGTACATACACAGTATTAATACCGGGACAGACACAATGCTGCCTGCGCACAGTGATGAGCATACTGTACATAGACGGTATTAATACCGGGACAGACACAATGCTGCCAGCGTGCAGTGCTGAGCATACTGTACATAGACAGTATTAATACCGGGACAGACACAATGCTGCCTGCGCGCAGTGCTGAGCATACTGTACATAGACCGTATTAATGCCTGGACAGACACAATGCTGCCTGCTCACAGTGCTGAGCATACTGTACATAGACAGTATTAATACCGGGACAGTCACAATGCTGCCTGCGCGCAGTGCTGAGCATACTGTTCATAGACAGTATTAATGCCGGGACAGACACAATGCTGCCTGCGGGCAGCGCTGAGCATACTGTACATAGACGGTATTAATGCCAGGACAGACACAATGCTGCCTGCGCGCAGTGCTGAGCATACTGTACATAGACAGTATTAATACCGGACAGACACAATGCTGCCTGCGCGCAGTGCTGATCATACTGTACATAGACCGTATTAATACCGGACAGACACAATGCTGCCTGCGCACAGGGCTGAGCATACTGTACATAGACAATATTAATGCTGGGACAGACACAATGCTGCCTGCGCACAGTGCTGAGCATACTGTACATAGGCGGTATTAATGCCGGGATAGACACAATGCTGCCTGCGCGCAGCGCTGAGCATACTGTACATAGACGGTATTAATGCCAGGAAAGACACAATGCTGCCTGCGCGCAGTGCTGATCATACTGTACATAGACCGTATTAATGCCGGGACAGACACAATGCTGCCTGCGCACAGTGCTGAGCATACTGTACATAGACGGTATTAATACCGGGACAGACATAATGCTGCCTGCGCACAGTGCTGAGCATACTGTACATAGACAGTATTAATACCAGGACAGACACAATGCTGCCTGCGCACAGTGCTGAGCATACTGTACATAGAGGGTATTAATACCGGGACAGACACAATGCTGCCTGCGCACAGTGCTGAGCATACTGTACATAGACAGTATTAATGCCAGGACAGATACAATGCTGCCTGCGCGCAGTGCTGAGCATACTGTACACAGACAGTATTAATACCAGGACAGACACAATGCTGTCTGCGCACAGTGCTGAGCATACTGTACATAGACAGTATCAATACTAGGACAGACACAATGCTGCCTGCGCACAGTGCTGAGCATACTGTACATAGACAGTATTAATGCCGGGACAGACACAATGCTGCCTGCGCACAGTGCTGAGCATACTGTACATAGACAGTATTAATACCAGGACAGACACAATGCTGTCTGCGCACAGTGCTGAGCATACTGTACATAGACGGTATTAATGCCGGGACAGACACAATGCTGCCTGCGCACAGTGCTGAGCATACTGTACATAGACAGTATTAATACCAGGACATACACAATGCTGCCTGCGCGCAGTGCTGAGCATACTGTACATAGACAGTATTAATGCCGGGACAGACACAATGCTGCTGCGCACAGTGCTGAGCATACTGTACATAGACAGTATTAATGCCGGGACAGACACAATGCTGCCTGCGCACAGTGCTGAGCATACTGTACATAGACAGTATTAATGCCGGGACAGACACAATGCTGCCTGCGCACAGTGCTGAGCATACTGTACATAGACAGTATTAATACCAGGACATACACAATGATGCCTGCGCGCAGTGCTGAGCATACTGTACATAGACAGTATTAATGCCAGGACAGACACAATGCTGCCTGCGCACAGTGCTGAGCATACTGTACATAGACGGTATTAATGCCGGGACAGACACAATGCTGCCTGCGCACAGTGCTGAGCATACTGTACATAGACGGTATTAATACCAGGACATACACAATGCTGCCTGCGCACAGTGCTGAGCATACTGTACATAGACGGTATTAATGCCGGGACAGACACAATGCTGCCTGCGCACAGTGCTGAGCATACTGTACATAGACCGTATTAATACCGGGACAGACACAATGCTGCCTGCGCACAGTGCTGAGCATACTGTACATAGACGGTATTAATGCCGGGACAGACACAATGCTGCCTGCGCACAGTGCTGAGCATACTGTACATAGACAGTATTAATACCAGGACATACACAATGCTGCCTGCGCGCAGTGCTGAGCATACTGTACATAGACAGTATTAATGCCGGGACAGACACAATGCTGCCTGCGCACAGTGCTGAGCATACTGTACATAGACCGTATTAATACCGGGACAGACACAATGCTGCCTGCGCACAGTGCTGAGCATACTGTACATAGACGGTATTAATTCCGGGACAGACACAATGCTGCCTGCGCACAGTGCTGAGCATACTGTACATAGACGGTATTAATGCCGGGACAGACACAATGCTGCCTGCGCACAGTGCTGAGCATACTGTACATAGACAGTATTAATACCGGACAGACACAATGCTGCCTGCGCGCAGTGCTGAGCATACTGTACATAGACAGTATTAATGCCAGGACAGACACAATGCTGCCTGCGCGCAGTGCTGAGCATACTGTACATAGACAGTATTAATACCGGACAGACACAATGCTGCCTGCGCGCAGTGCTGATCATACTGTACATAGACAGTATTAATACCGGACAGACACAATGCTGCCTGCGCGCAGTGCTGAGCATACTGTACATAGACAGTATTAATACCAGGACAGTCACAATGCTGCCTGCGCACAGTGCTGAGCATACTGTACATAGACTGTATTAATACCAGGACAGACACAATGCTGCCTGCACGCAGTGCTGAGCATACTGTACAGAGGCTTTATTAATGCCCAAACAAATGATCATTTATACCTCCAAAATAATTAATCTGACATATCCGTAGGTGACCACCTCAACCACATATAAGGTTTGCAGGCTGCCTGGCCGTGTGTACAGATCATATGTGACCAAAATTAAATCACTGACCTAATCCAGTACTGGATCCCACAGAGCCACCTTGATGAGTTCATTGATTCCCTTCTGGTCACATGATCTGTACACACGGCCAGGCAGCCTGCAAAACTTATATGTGGCCGGTAAAAAATGGGTGAGGTGGACACCCTACATATCCCCCCCAAAAATATCTGACATATACACTGAAATACTGTGATACACTCACACGCTGCACATTACTGTGATACACTCACACGCTGCACATTACTGTGATGCACTCACACGCTGCACATTACTGTGATGCACTCACACGCTGCACATTACTGTGATACACTCACACGCTGCACATTACTGTGATACACTCACATGCTGCACCTTACTGTGATACACTCACACGCTGCACATTACTGTGATACACTCACATACTGCACCTTACTGTGATACACTCACACGCTGCACATTACTGTGATACACTCACACACTGCACATTACTGTGATACACTCACATACTGCCCATTACTGTGATACACTCACACGCTGCACATTACTGGGATACACTCACACACTGCATATTACTGTGATACACTCACACACTGCACCTTACTGTGATACACTCACACACTGCACATTACTGTGATATACTCACACACTGCACATTACTGGGATACACTCACACACTGCACATTACTGTGATACACTCACACACTGCACAATACTGTGATACACTCACACACTGCACATTACTGTGATACACTCACACGCTGCACGTTACTGTGATACACTCACACACACTGCACATTACTGTGATACACTCACACACTGCACCTTACTGTGATACACTCACACACTGCACATTACTGTGATACACTCACACGCTGCACATTACTGTGATACACACACACACTGCCCATTACTGTGATACACACACACACTGCCCATCACTGTGATACACTCACACACTGCACATTACTGTGATACACTCACACACTGCACATTACTGTGATACACTCACACACTGCCCATTACTGTGATACACTCACACACTGCCCATTACTGTGATACACTCACACACTGCCCATTACTGTGATACACTCACACACTGCCCATTACTGTGATACACTCACACACTGCACATTACTAAAATAAAGCTTGTCCCAGTGTATATTATATCACCAAGTTCCCACCAACATTACCAGCATCCTTGGTATACAACAGATACATTCACAGCACCACATCTACATCAGGCAGGTGCATTTTATCACTTTTACATGAAATATACTCAGCGAGCTGTGTGTACACCATAAAACATACATCACCACTGTGGCAAACCTAGCCACTTGGGACTGCCTAAGATAGAATGGTTGTGCCTATTTTCTGTTGTGTACTGCGCGCCGGTATAGTGTGGCGTCTCCGGCTATGTTTAATTTATGCTGTACTGTGTATGTCTGTTCGAATCCTTCCCATTCGTTAGCATTGCTATTAAAACTGACTAAGTTGTATATTTTGAAGTAGAAAGGTAACGGTTTATGTCCTCGTGGTTTTCCTTACTGTATGTTACAGCAGGGGCTGTTGGGAGGAGGACCTGGAAACGGTAGTCTCCCTCCAGTCCCCTCAACCAAAACCCCTGCTGCCCATCTTTGGAAACCCCTGTTGAGTGACCTGCTTTAAATATCAGTTATTTTTAATAAAGTGACAGTTGACTCTCAGACTGTGTTTCGTCTGGTTCTTGGGAGGATTTGGGAATATTGCCTGCTTCCAGCTTTGTACTTGGTTATTGCATTCTACCAGCAGAGATCCTGGGATTATAAAATTGCAGCTCCGCAACAAGTATGAACCTACCACTTCTGCTGGAATGCCATTCCATGTATCCACTACCCTCTCAGTAATGTAATACTTTCATTAGTCCCTGGCCTTACCTTATATCTAGGATGTCCTTATACCTATCCCACGCATGCTTAAACTCCTTCACTGTATTAACCTCTACCACGTCTACTGGAAGACTATTCCATACATCCACTACCCTCTCAGTAATGTAATACTTTCATTAGTCCCTGGCCTTATCATATATCTAGGATAGCCTTATACCTATCCCATGCATGCTTAAACTCCTTCACTGTATTAACCTCTACCACTTCTACTGGAAGACTATTCCATACATCCACTACCCTCTCAGTACAGTAATACTTTCATTAGTCCCTGACCTTATCTTATATCTAGGATAGCCTTATACCTATCCCATGCATGCTTAAACTCCTTCACTGTATTAACCTCTACCACTTCTACTGGAAGGCTATTCCATGCATCCACTACCCTCTCAGTATAGTAATACTTTCATTGGTCCCTGGCCTTATCTTATATCTAGGATAGCCTTATACCTATCCCATGCATGCTTAAACTCCTTCACTGTATTAACCTCTACCACCTCTACTGGAAGACTATTCCATGCATCCACTACCCTGTCAGTAATGTAATCCTTTCATTAGTCCCTGACCTTATCTTATATCTAGGATAGCCTTATACCTATCCCATGCATGCTTAAACTAATTTACTGTATTAACCTCTACCACTTCTACTGGAAGACTATTCCATGCATCCACTACCCTCTCAGCAAACAAACATTACATTTCTGACCAGAAAAAAAACTGTAAAATATTAAATAATTCCAGCATTTCCAAAAGCTTAAGGTGGACCCCAAATATATGTATATAACTAGTAACATTTATACCAGGGCTTGACAACCTTAACTAAGTTTTAGGAGCCAGGAAAAAAATCTAGGAGCCAGACAACAGCACATACACACAATCACATGCAGTCATATACAGTCAGTCACATAGACACATATACTCATACATACAGCCTGTCACACATATACATACTGTCACATAGACACACACACATACATACATACATACAGTCTGCCAGGCACACACTCACACATACATACAGTCTGTCAGACACACACACACTCATACATACATACATACATACAGTCTGTCAGACACACACACACTCATACATACAGTCGTTCACAGACACACTCATACATACATACATACAGTCTGTCGCAGACACACACTCATACATACATGCAGTCTGTCAGACACACACACACTCATACATACAGTCTGTAACATAGACACATACACTCAGAGTCAGTCACATAGACACACACACTCATACATGGTCTTTCACATACACTCATACATACAGTCTGTCACAGACTCACACACTCATAGTCAGTCACATATACACACAAACTCATATAGTCAGTCACATACACTCATACATACAGTCAGTCATAGACACACAAACTCATACAGTCAGTCACAGACACACAGACTCATACAGTCAGTCACAGACACACAGACTCATACAGTCAGTCACAGACACACAAACTCATACAGTCAGTCACAGACACACAAACTCATACAGTCAGTCACATATACACACAAACTCATATAGTCAGTCACATATACACACAAACTCATATAGTCAGTCACATACACTCATACATACAGTCAGTCACAGACACACAAACTCATACAGTCAGTCACAGACACACAAACTCATACAGTCGGTCACAGACACACAAACTCATACAGTCGGTCACAGACACACAAACTCATACAGTCGGTCACATATACACACAAACTCATACCGTCGGTCACAGACACACAAACTCACACAGTCAGTCACACACACTATATCTCATTGCAGGGAAGGTGGGCATTTTCGTTCCAGGTTTGTCTATGCCTCTTACAAAGGCACAGACCATCATTACTTATTAATTACATTATTTTGCCCACATTCATTTGCCAGGGTTTTTTTTTTTTTTTTTTGCCCACATTCATTTGCCAGGGTTTTTTTTTTTTTTTTTTTTTGCCCACATTCATTTGCCAGGTTTTTTTTTTTTTGCCCACATTCATTTACCAGGGTTTTTTTTTTTTTTTTTGCCCACATTCATTTGCCAGGGTTTTTTTTTTTTTTTTGCCCACATTAATTTGCCAGGGGTTTTTGTTGCCCACATTCATTTGCCAGGGTTTTTGTTGCCCACATTCATTTGCCAGGGTTTTTGTTGCCCACATTCATTTGCCAGGGTTTTTGTTGCCCACATTCATTTGCCAGGGGTTTTGTTGCCCACATTCATTTGCCAGGGGTTTTTTTTGCCCTCATTTTTTGATCATCTCATCATTAGTAGAAGTCATTGGCAGATTTAAGAGACATGTTATTATGGCAGCTTCGGAAGTCATTGATTATTGCAGCTCTAAGAGACATTTTTTTAAATGCCCCTAAGAGCTGCAATAATCAATCACGTTCCGAAGCTGCCATGATAAAAAGAAAAACGGTCCATTATTGGCAGTGACACAGTCACTGTTCCTACCTCGTTCCTCCCAGTGTGGGGCTGTGTGACTTGTGGAGGACGCGCACAAGCCGTGCGCATGATCACATGACGTCGTGCGATGAAGTCACGTGATCAGGTGACCTCCGTGATCGCTGCAGAGCTGATTCTCCCGGGACAGTCCCAGGATCGAAAACGTTGCGGGACTGTCCCGGGTCGGCAAGTTTGCTCAGGGCCGTCTTTAATAGTGATTGGACCCTGGGCAAGCATTTGCTTGGGCCCCCTGGACCCTGCCCCCTCCCCTGCATGCAATCCCGCCATCCATCGCAATGTTAACCCCCCCCCCCCACACACACACACACATATGCCATAATTGTTGTGCCAGTCAGATGCCAGTAATATTGTGCCAGTCAGAGCCCAGTAATATTGTGCCAGTCAGATGCCAGTAATATTGTGCCAGTCAGATGCCAGTAATATTGTGCCAGTCAGATGCCAGTAATATTGTGCCAGTCAGATGCCAGTAATATTGTGCCAGTCAGAGCCCAGGAATATTGTGCCAGTCAGATGCCAGTAATGTGCCAGTCAGAGCGCAGTAATATTGTACCATTCAGAGCCCAGTAATATTGTGCCAGTCAGAGCCCAGTAATATTGTGCCAGTCAGAGCCCAGTAATATTGTGCCAGTCAGAGCCCAGGAATATTGTGCCAGTCAGAGCCCAGGAATATTGTGCCAGTCAGAGCCCAGGAATATTGTGCCAGTCAGAGCCCAGGAATATTGTGCCAGTCAGATGCCAGTAATGTGCCATTCAGAGCGCAGTAATATTGTACCATTCAGAGCCCAGTAATATTGTGCCAGTCAGAGCCCAGTAATATTGTGCCAGTCAGAGCCCAGGAATATTGTGCCAGTCAGAGCCCAGGAATATTGTGCCAGTCAGAGCCCAGGAATATTGTGCCAGTCAGAGCCCAGGAATATTGTGCCAGTCAGAGCCCAGGAATATTGTGCCAGTCAGAGCCCAGGAATATTGTGCCAGTGAGATGCCTGTAATATTGTGCCAGTCAGATGCCTGTAATATTGTGCCAGTCAGATGCCTGTAATATTATGCCAGTCAGATGCCTGTAATAGTGTGCCAGTCAGATGCCTGTAATAGTGTGCCAGTCAGATGCCTGTAATATTATGCCAGTCAGATGCCTGTAATATTGTGCCAGTCAGATGCCTGTAATATTGTGCCAGTCAGATGCCTGTAATATTGTGCCAGTCAGATGCCTGTATTATTATGACAGTCAGATGCCTGTAATATTGTGCCAGTCAGATGCCTGTATTATTATGACAGTCAGATGCCTGTAATATTGTGCCAGTCAGAGCCCAGGAATATTGTGCCAGTCAGAGCCCAATAATATTGTGCCAGTCAGATGCCTGTAATATTGTGACAGTGAGAGCCCAGTAATATTGTGCCAGCCAGATGCCCAGTAATATTGTGCCAGTCAGAGCCCAGTAATATTGTGCCAGCCAGATGCCCAGTAATATTGTGCCAGCCAGATGCCCAGTAATATTGTGCCAGCCAGATGCCCAGTAATATTGTGCCAGCCAGATGCCCAGTAATATTGTGCCAGCGAGGTGCCTGTAATATTATGCCAGTCAGAGCACAGTAATATAGTGCCAGCCAGATGCCTGTAATATTATGCCAGCCAGATGCCTGTAATATTATGCCAGCCAGATGCCCAGTAATATAGTGCCAGCCAGATGCCTGTAATATTATGCCAGTCAGAGCACAGTAATATAGTGCCAGCCAGATGCCTGTAATATTATGCCAGTCAGAGCACAGTAATATTATGCCAGCCAGATGCCTGTAATATTATGCCAGCCAGATGCCCAGTAATATAGTGCCAGCCAGATGCCTGTAATATTGTGCCAGTCAGAGCCCAGTAATATTGTGCCAGCCAGATGCCCAGTAATATTGTGCCAGCCAGAGCCCAGTAATATAGTGCCAGTCAGAGCCCAGTAATATTGTGCCAGCCAGATGCCTGTAATACTGTGCCAGTCCCCCCACCCCCCTTCCCTAATACTTACACTTCACTGCTCCGTGTCCCCCGCCGCATGTCTCCTCCGTGCAGTCTTCCCTCTTGAACGGAGGAGGGAAACAGTCACCGGATGTGACGCGACGTCACATCCGGCGTCAGTTTTTTTTTTTTTTTTTTTTTTCGGCCGTCGCATCCAGCGGATGCGGCTTGCCGGAAAAAAGCGTTCACAAGCGCAATGCGCTGTGAACTCGGCAAGCAGGGGCTGGGGGCCCCGTTTGCCTCGCGTTGCTGGGGGGGATTTCACCCTACCTGTCCCCCCCACATTTTTTCCTGGGGGGGATCTGTCTCCCCCATCCCCCCCGCTTCCTACGCCCATGCACACTGCCCATTACTGTGATACACTCACACTGCACATTACTGTGATACACTCACACACTGCACATTACTGTGATACACTCACACGCTGCCCATTACTGTGATACACTCACACGCCGCACATTACTGTGATACACTCACACGCCGCACCTTACTGTGATACACTCACACGCTGCCCATTACTGTGATACACTCACACGCTGCCCATTACTGTGATACACTCACACGCTGCCCATTACTGTGGTACACTCACACGCCGCACATTAATGTGATACACTCACACACTGCACATTAATGTGATACACTCACACACTGCACATTAATGTGATACACTCACACACTGCACATTACTGTGATACACTCACACACTGCACATTACTGTGATACACTCACACGCTGCACATTACTGTGATACACTCACACGCTGCACATTACTGTGATACACTCACACGCTGCACATTACTGTGATACACTCACACGCTGCACATTACTGTGATAAACTCACACGCTGCCCATTACTGTGATACACTCACACGCTGCACATTACTGTGATACACTCACACTGCACATTACTGTGATACACTCACACACTGCACATTAATGTGATACACTCACACGCTGCACCTTACTGTGATACACTCACACGCTGCACCTTACTGTGATACACTCACACGCTGCACCTTACTGTGATACACTCACACACTGCACATTACTGTGATACACTCACACGCTGCACCTTACTGTGATACACTCACACACTGCACATTACTGTGATACACTCACACACTGCACATTACTGTGATACACTCACACACTGCACATTAATGTGATACACTCACACGCTGCACATTACTGTGATACACTCACACGCTGCACATTACTGTGATAAACTCACACGCTGCCCATTACTGTGATACACTCACACGCTGCACATTACTGTGATACACTCACACTGCACATTACTGTGATACACTCACACACTGCACATTAATGTGATACACTCACACGCTGCACCTTACTGTGATACACTCACACGCTGCACCTTACTGTGATACACTCACACGCTGCACCTTACTGTGATACACTCACACGCTGCACATTACTGTGATACACTCACACGCTGCACATTACTGTGATACACTCACACGCTGCACATTACTGTGATACACTCACACACTGCACATTACTGTGATACACTCACACGCTGCACATTACTGTGATACACTCACACGCTGCACATTACTGTGATACACTCACATACAGCACCTTACTGTGATACACTCACACACTGCACATTAATGTGATACACTCACACGCTGCACCTTACTGTGATACACTCACACACTGCACATTACTGTTTTATTGCTGTGGAGTGTGTAATTGAATATAAGGTATGTTGGTGGTTTGCTCTGCTTGTACAGTATGTGTAGGTTGTCTGCTCCTGTGGCCAGTGATCTGTGGTTCATTGACCTTTGGCAGTTTAGGATACGAGGGATGTTATTTGGCTCTGTGTGGAAAGTGGCCTCTGCTAATGTCTTTCATGAAAGAGAGAATTGCAGACTTCAGGCCAGATTAGCCGAGTTGATACCATTCTCCCAGCCAGTTGAATTCTGTTGATTGGGAGATTTCTTTCCATTTTGGCTACTTTGGCCTTAACTTTAAGTTTGCAGTTTCCTTCTCAAATTCCTGCAATTCTCAGTTTAATGAATGAACCTCTGACTGTCTGTCTGCAGTAGATGTTTGTAGGGTGGGTTTAAGCCTTTGTTGTTTATATTGATTGTCATTATCAGCAATGTGCCAATAAACCTGTGTGATGCCCTAGGGGAGCGTGCTTTCTGCCCATCCCGGGGCATCCAGTAGAGACCTGACCATGTCCTCCTCTCCTTCTTCCAGCCTGAGCCACATTCCTGAAATGCTGCTCACAGGAAGAAATGTTTTCATGTTTCCCTTCTCTGGGAGTGATCTCACGGGTAATAATGTGCAGATGGTGAATAAAAAACTGTAACTAGAACAGAAAACCTACCAGAGTTTAATGTAAAAAAAAAACAAGATCAGCCTGTCTCATAAAATAACAGGGGTATAACCAGTGTTTAATGTAAAATAACACACTTATTACAAGCCTGTCTCATAAAATAACAGGGGTATAACCAGTGTTTAATGTAAAATAACACACTTATTACAAGCCTGTCTCATAAAATAACAGGGGTATAACCAGTGTTTAATGTAAAATAACACACTTATTACAAGCCTGTCTCATAAAATAACAGGGGTATAACCAGTGATTAATGTAAAATAACACACTTATTACCAGCCTGTCTCATAAAATAACAGGGGTATAATCAGTGATTAATGTAAAATAACACACTTATTACCAGCCTGTCTCATAAAATAACAGGGGTATAACCAGTGATTAATGTAAAATAACACACTTATTACCAGCCTGTCTCATAAAATAACAGGGGTATAACCAGTGTTTAATGTAAAATAACACACTTATTACAAGCCTGTCTCATAAAATAACAGGGGTATAACCAGTGTTTAATGTAAAATAACACACTTATTACCAGCCTGTCTCATAAAATAACAGGGGTATAACCAGTGATTAATGTAAAATAACACACTTATTACCAGCCTGTCTCATAAAATAACAGGGGTATAACCAGTGTTTAATGTAAAATAACACACTTATTACCAGCCTGTGTCATAAAATAACAGGGGTATAACCAGTGTTTAATGTAAAATAACACACTTATTACCAGCCTGTCTCATAAAATAACAGGGGTATAACCAGTGTTTAATGTAAAATAACACACTTATTACCAGCCTGTCTCATAAAATAACAGGGGTATAACCACCAGTGATTAATGTAAAATAACACACTTATTACAAGCCTGTCTCATAAAATAACAGGGGTATAACCAGTGTTTAATGTAAAATAACACACTTATTACAAGCCTGTCTCATAAAATAACAGGGGTATAACCAGTGTTTAATGTAAAATAACACACTTATTACCAGCCTGTCTCATAAAATAACAGGGGTATAACCAGTGTTTAATGTAAAATAACACACTTATTACCAGCCTGTCTCATAAAATAACAGGGGTATAACCAGTGTTTAATGTAAAATAACACACTTATTACCAGCCTGTCTCATAAAATAACAGGGGTATAACCAGTGTTTAATGTAAAATAACAGAGAAGTTCGAGTGAACTTAGGAAAATGTCCGGGTCCGTGCTCGAACTTGACCCCGAATTCGAACCCCATTGAAGTCAATGGGGACACGGACTTTTGGCCACTAAAATGCCTCTAAAAAAGTCCTGGAAAGGGTTAGAGGGCTTAAAAATGAAGTAAAATGTGGGTAAGAGTAGGACAAGTGCCCTGCAAACAAATGTGGATAGGGAAATAACTTCAAATAACATAAAATACATACAAATTACAAATACAGCTGAGCCATAAAATAGCACTAGATGGAATCTTTGATTTTAGCTTTGGAAGAACATAAATCTAAATCTAAAGCATGGCTGCCAGGACGATCAACAGAATTATCCATTTGAGAGAGGGTTGGAGTGCAGGGTATTCTCTTTCAGTTTATACTAAGTGACCCATAGGTTAAGGAGGCGGTGACCGTGGCGGTGTAGGTGGAAGCGGTGCTGGAGGAGGAGGAGGAGGAGGAGGAGGAGGTAGCCAGCACTGTTTTTAATTTTTTTTTTGTTTTTTTAAATTGGGGTAGCCCCCAAAATATTGGGACATATAACAACAGAAAACAAAGAATAAAAAGGTAAACCCAGCGCTGCAATCACAACTCTAGCAGCACTTAGGCAGTGTGTCCCTAAACCACACAAAAATAGACAATGTATACAGATAAAGAACAATAAGTGCGCTTGGAGCAAACTGTGGTAAAAGAATATATATATATAACACCTTATTAGCTGACAATGTGAGGTGATATCCTGAGGGTTAAGGGGATGCACTCACAGAATAGCAGGATAATAGTTGCACTTCAAGCATAAGGTATTGTTTTGTTGAATCCTGTAAGTGCCAATCTGATTAGATTCTTTGGCTCAGGAACAGAAACGACAAATATCCGATTAGTAGATAATATATGTAAACATTTAATAAAAGGATGTATCTGCTTACATGGAAGTAATCTCTGTCAGACGTAGTGGGCGCCACGCAGCTGAAGAAAAATCGTATTAAGTAAGTTTAACAGACAAAAATAAAAATAAAATATACAATATATATACATAAAAGAACAGCAGGGCGAGTCCAGTCCGCTATGCGTTTCACCCTTCGTGGGCTTCTACCAGGCGTCTGGACTCCCTGCTATGAAGTGGCGTTTATATCCGAGTTCTCCGTATCGTTGGTTGGCAAAGTTCTTCCGCTTTCGTCATCATTCCGCGAGATTCTGTGAATCTTCCTAGCGTTATTTGCTGATCTCACGCGAGGTTTTGACTTAGTCCCTGCTTTCATAGATCGCATATACAGACCCAAAATATAAAGAAAAAACATGTGTTTTAACTTAAACAAAAGTGCTGAGAGCATCTATAAACAGGAGTATGTCCATCTTTGGAGCTCAAAAATATGGAAGTAATAAAGATAATAGGGGCTCGTTGAGCAGATGGTACAGGCTTTCTGAGAACTCTCACTTTGTGGATTTCCCTAGGGCATGGAAGAAATGGGAGGATGAGATGGGACAGAAGTGGGAATGGGAACGCTGGAGTAAGACGTGGAGTATGGTTAAAGAAGCGTCACATTGGTGGAACTTACAAGAGCTCCAGTTCAAGGTCATGTTCAGATGGCATCTAACCCCACATGTAATTAATAAATTTGATCCCCTAACCTCACCTTTGTGCTGGAGGTGTGGTGTGGCTCAGGGAACCTCCAGACATATTTGGTGGGACTGTGTAATGCTGAAAGATATTTGGGGTAAAGTCTTTGAAGAGGTCTCTAGAATACTTAACGTGCAGGTAACCCCTCTCCCAGAGCTCGCCCTGCTACATATGGGAATTTAAATCTTCCCTAAGAATAAAAGAGCCCTATTGATCTATTTATTTTTAGCAACGAAATTGATTATATCTCGTAATTGGAAGACTAAGTCACAAATATCATGGCCAGAAATATGGAAAAAAATTCAAGAATTTGGTATGCTGGAGAAGGGATTTTTCTACTCACACTCAATAATGGATAGGTACCTAGACATCTGGTCCCCATGGATAGAACATCACAAATAGAAGTTTGGTTCCTCCCATGGATGTCTGGCATTTTGCATTCTGTATGATGGTAATTTTCGGTGAACGGGACGGTGCACACGTCCTCGAGCTGCTGCAATTGTGCAGCTCTGTTATGTCTTGTGTTGTGTATTGTCGGGTAATTTTTGTATGTGTTTGGATCCCCCAGAGGGATAGGGGGCAGAGAGAGATAACCAGAACGCTTAGTCGTTCTTCCTTTTTTTTTTTTTTTATATACACAACTATAAAGTTAAACACAAGGATGACGGAAAGCACACCAAAAGGAGTATTGAGTAATCCTATAACACATGTGTCTTACAGTCTGAGTGAAAAAAAAAAAAAATATGGAAGTAAATAAATATACTTATTAAAAACGAAGATATTATAAAAACGGATGTAGTTTAAAATTAAGAGAATATATATTTATTATATGCAAAAGATTGTTAATAAAAAATATATTAAAAATATATGCTTACATGAAAAACAGAGATCCAATAATGCCTAATCCTGTTTATGCACCATATGGGGACAAATACATTTACATAAAATTTACATAAAGTTGTGCAGGTCAAAATCGGCATTTAGACCTTGTGGCTTTAGAGGAGCCAGGTCAAATACCCATTTCATTTCATGTTTGCCTTTGTTCCTAATTTTGTCACCCCCTCGCCAATTTTTTTCTACCTTTTCAATAGCGCAGAATTTGATCCCTTTGGGGTTCTTTTGATGGTAGTCCAAAAAATGTTTTTTTTTTTAATATATTTTTATTGGGAGTCAATATTTTATCATACATTATACATAAACATGAAAAAAAGAAATAAACATTACATATATTACTGCAGAGAAAAATAATTTTTCACTTTTCTTCCATTTCCCTTCCCCCTTCTCTTCTTCCCCTCTTCCCTCTTTCTCTTTCCCTTTCTCTTCCCCTTATCTCCTCTTTTTTCTCTCTCTTTGACTTTTTAATGCATTATGACATGTTAACAATGAGAGTTGTGTTCGATGGGTACACACGGGCATTCTATCAGGTAGACCACATATGTAGTGGAACATGTAATAAAACTTGTAATATTTATATTTTTGGCAGTTTTCTGTGGAACAGAATTCAGTAACCGGGAATTTGGGGTGAGTGACAGACCTACACCATATACAATTAAAACATCCATAGAAGCCTAATTTTCTAGTGAGAAAGTGGTTTGGTGCCACATTGATCATTATTAATTTGCTCGTGTAATTTGTAGTTAGCTGTTGTTTTAAGTTACGGGCGCTTCTAAAAATAACTGAAGGGGTATCTGGTATGATGTTATTTAGAATTTCATCCTTTTGTAGGATCCCCCAGTGGTTTTTTTATGATCTTTTTTAGACATTTTGATTTATTATTATAATTGAAAACAATAAAAAATGTTTTGTACGTTAGAAGTTGATTTCTGTCTATTTCTGTAGGGTCTAGGACACTTCTTCGCCGCATCTTCATTGCTGACAGTTCAGCGCGGCAGTTAGAACGCTGAACTGTCAGCAATGAAGAATAACGCGGCCGTTTCACCGCGGCCGCGGCTATGTAAGAGCTGACAGTTCAGCGCTGAACTGTCAGCTCTTACAAATGTACAAGTAAAACGAAAATACCCCCCCCCTGTGGCAAACCTAGCCACTTATTGCAGAACATTTAAAGGTTGTCTGAAATAGCTGTGTTAACCTGGTCTAAAAATGTATTCATGTTAATGTCAAAGTTATATATTGTTATGTTAAAACCAGGTTCTGCTGTATTGAGGGATAATCCACTTAACAGGATTATCTAGTGTGAGTGCCCCTCCCGTACAGCAGTGCATGGTGGGAGAAATGTCCTGTATTTGCACTTCCCAGGTAATCTACTATTGTATAGCCCCTGTAAGGGGATTAAGTAAACCCCTTGCATGGGGAATTGCATAAATGCTGGATCTGTGAATAAAGTAATCAGTTGACTCCCAGAACTGTGTTTCGTCCGGTTACTGGGGGATTTGGGATATTGCCTTACTTTCCAGCGCTTTATTTGGATTACCTTCTTTTACCAGCGGAGATATGGGGATTTAATATTGCAGCTCCGCTACATTTGGTGGCAGCGGCGGGATCCAACCTTACAGCCGAAAAGCGGTGTTCGGGTAATTGAAACTACCGAACAGGAAAGTGAATGGCAATTTGAATGCAACAAAGAACCGAACACAGAGGTGAATGGAGACAGACTACACTGCATTGAAACGGCAGACGTTAAAGGAACTACTGGAAGCCAGGGGTAAGATAGCCAGCAATAAGCCAAAAGCTGTGCTGATTGCTGAATTGATGGAGGGAGACAGAGCTTGCAGCGTTACACCCCCACCAGCCATGGAGGAAACCCCCTTCCAAAAGGAAATGAGGACCAGGATGGAATTTTTACCCCAGCCAGTACCCCTGGAAATACTGACAGTACTGATGGCGGATGTGCAGGAGTATGTGATGGCACACGGACCGCAGGACGCTCCTCCCAGAGCAGAGTCTATTACTGCTTCAGTCGTCAGCCAGGTAAAGCCTAAGATCCCATACCATGCGTTTAAAATGTTCTGTGAAGAGAAAGACGAGATTGATGGGTATCTACAAGACTTTGAGAGGCTATGTGACTTGCATGATTTGGAGCAGGCAGTGTGGGTACCTTTACTGGCAGGCAAACTGTCAGGTCGGGCAGCAGAAGCCTATCGGGCTGTACCCAGGGAGGACAGCAAAGATTATGCCCGGGTGAAACAGGCTTTACTGGAAAGATACGCCATTACCCCAGAGGCATACCGGCGCAAGTTTCGAGGGTTGCGCAAACCAGAGAAAGATTCCCACGCAGAGTATGCCCACAAACTGGACCAAGCTTCCCAGGGGTGGATACAAGCCAGTCAAGCAACCACCATGGAGGAGTTACGGCAATTGCTGCTGTTAGAACAGTTTTTCAATGGCCTGTCCCCAGAGGCACAGGAATGGGTGAGAGATAGAAAACCCCTCACCCTAACAGAAGCTGCACGACTTGCCGACCAGCACTATGACGCCAGGAGGCATCACGGTAACCTCAACCGAGGGTACCCTCGACCCACCGCTCAACCTCACACAGCTACCCCTACTGCACCTACAGCGACCTCATTCCGGCCAACCCCGGGGGGGCACACTCCACCATCCAGATATAATGGCAGAGCGAATATCCAGTGCCATACGTGCAAACAATGGGGCCACATGGCGAGAGAGTGTACCCAGAACCGGAGCCGCCAAGCATGGAGCCAGGCACGGCAGAACCCAGCACCACGAGCAGCCGCCCACCACTACCAAGCGGAGCCAGCAACACAGGAGATACTGTTTAATCAGACCGAAGAGCCCCTGGGGATACTACACGATGTGATGTCGGTACAAGCCACAGACAACAGGCAACACCATCGCCAGCTAGTAACCCTGGAAGGGAAAGAGGTCCAAGGGCTCCGGGATTCGGGAGCCACTCTGACTCTGGTAGCCCCTCATTTGGTTCCAGGCTCCGCACACACCGGCGGATCTGTAGCAGTGCGAGTAGCAGGGGGAGCGGTATACAGATTACCCACCGCCAAAGTACATTTGAATTGGGGTGTTGGGGAGGGCATGGTAGAGGTGGGCCTGATGCAGAAACTGCCAGCGGATGTCGTATTGGGGAACGACCTGGGTCGAATGACCTCCACCTTTATTCCTCAAGCTTCACTTCAAGAGGCCCACCCAGTAACCACAAGGCTACAGGCTCGCACCACGGCTCCAGCAACGCACTCTGAGGCTCAAGTAAGAGACAGTGACCCTCCTACGACCGTGTTACCTGGGATACCCCAACTGAATTTGAGGCTGATGTTAAGATAGACCCCACGTTAAAAGTATACAGGGATAGGGTGATCTCCGACCAGGCCGGATTAGAGGGAGAACGGTATACCTGGGAAAAGGGGTTACTGTACCGCATTTCTGAAAGGGTAGTGGGGGGATCTGTGAATGTGACTACTAGACAGCTAGTGGTCCCCCAGAAATATAGACAGGAACTTCTTCGGATCGCTCACGACATCCCCTTGTCTGGGCATCTGGGGATGACTCGCACCAGATACCGCTTGACCCACACTTTATTCTGGCCGGGTATATCCAAGGATGTGCGGCAGTACTGCCAGACATGTGACATCTGTCAGCGAGTAGGCAAGAGGGGTGACCGCCACAAGGCCAAATTATGCCCACTGCCAATCATAGAAGAACCTTTTAGTAGAGTGGCCGTAGATATAGTAGTGCCCTTACCAAAACCCAGTCCCTCCGGCAAGAGATATATCTTGACCATAGTCGATTACGCCACCCGGTACCCCGAAGCAGTAGCCCTCTCTAATATCCATGCCGCGACAGTGGCCGAGGCCTTAATGAAAGTATTCTCCCGAGTGGGGTTCCCCCAGGAGATCATATCGGATAGGGGTACACAGTTCACGGCCGAGGTGACCCACCAACTATGGAGAATATGTGGCATTAAGCCTATTGTGAACTCTGCGTACCACCCGCAGTCTAATGGGTTATGTGAAAGGTTTAATGGGACGTTAAAGCAGATGCTCCGTACCTTTGGAGAGGCCCATAAGGACTGGGAGCGATTCCTACCACATCTGCTATTCGCCTACAGAGAGGTACCCCAAGAATCCACGGGCTTTTCTCCCTTTGAACTACTGTTTGGGAGAAGGGTGCGAGGACCTTTAGATTTAATTAGGGAGCACTGGGAGGGGGAAAGTAGTACAGATGGGACACCCGTTGTACCATATGTGCTGGAGTTCAGGGACCGCTTGGAGGCACTAACCCAGACCGTACGGACCAACCTCCAGGCGGCCCAACAACGCCAGCGCCGATGGTATGATAGGGGAGCCAGAGACCGCAGCTTTCACGTGGGACAGAAAGTTTTGATTTTAAAACCTGTTCGCAATGACAAGCTGCAGGCCATCTGGCAAGGCCCATACCAGGTGGTGGAACAAAGATGTGACACCACCTATGTGATTGGCCCCTGCTCAGGGACAGGGAAGAGACGCATGCTCCACGTGAATATGCTCAAACCCTACCACGAGAGGATAGAGGACGTGGCGGCGATATGCGCTTCAGCCTCTGAGGATCAGGAGAATCTTCCGCTCCCTGACTTATTAGAGCAGGAAGATCAGGCAGAGGCCTCCACAGGTGTTCAGCTGGGGGAGCGGCTAAGTCCTCAGGAGCGTGCCCAGGTACAGGAGTTAATCGCGGCTAAGGGAGCCACTTTCTCCAATTTACCAGAGTACACCCCGCTAGCTACTCACCGAGTTGAGACCCCAGGACAGCTACCTATGCGGCAGACCCCATACCGTATCCCGGAAGCGGTCAGGGAACATATGAGGAAGGAAATTGAGGAAATGTTGCAGCTAGGGGTTATTGAACATTCCGATAGCCCCTGGGCATCGCCGGTAGTGCTGGTACCCAAGAAGGACGGCACAACACGCTTTTGTGTAGACTACCGGAGGCTAAATGACAAAACAGTGTCTGATGCCTACCCGATGCCCCGGATAGACGAGCTGCTAGACAAAATGGCACGAGGCCAGTACCTTACTACAATAGATTTATGCAAAGGGTACTGGCAAATTCCACTAGCCCAGGATGCCATCCCTAAGTCGGCGTTTGTCACCCCGTTTGGCTTGTATCAGTTTCGAGTCATGCCATTCGGGATGAAAAACGCTCCGGCTACCTTTCAACGGATGGTGGATCGGCTACTGGATGGGTTCCAGGAATATGCATGTGCATACCTGGATGATATCGCCATCTATAGCCAGACTTGGTCAGACCACCTGCGACATATTGGAGCAGTCATTGACCGTATCGGAGAGGCAGGGTTGACGCTAAAGCCCAGCAAGTGTCACATAGGGATGGCAGAGATGCAGTACCTGGGGCACCGGGTAGGGAGTGGACAGCAAAAGCCCGAACCAGCAAAAATTGAGGCAGTAGCTAAGTGGCCTACCCCCCGGACAAAAACCCAAGTGTTAGCCTTCCTGGGTACTGCAGGGTACTACCGAAAATTCGTACCCAATTATAGTGCCCTGGCCAAACCACTGACTGACTTGACCCGCAAAAACCTTCCGCGACAGGTCATCTGGGCCCCAGAGTGTGATCAGGCGTTCCAACAACTCAAGACTGCGTTAACCAATGCACCGGTACTTGCTGCTCCTAATCCAACTAAACGATTTCTTGTCCACACAGACGCTTCAATGTTTGGATTGGGAGCAGTGCTGAGCCAAGTTGGAGCAGATGGCGGAGAACATCCCGTAGCTTACTTAAGCCGAAAGTTATTACCCCGTGAAGTGAGCTACGCCGCCATTGAGAAAGAATGCCTGGCTGTGGTGTGGGCCCTCAAAAAGTTGCAGCCTTATTTATATGGACAACCTTTTTCCCTACTCACAGATCACAACCCGTTGGTGTGGCTGAACCGTGTGGCAGGGGACAATGCCAGGCTGCTGCGCTGGAGTTTGGCGCTGCAGCCTTTTGACTTTACTATTCATTACCGCCCAGGAAAGCAAAACGGTAACGCCGACGGGGTATCTAGACAGACTGACCTTGAGAAGTGATCTGTGAGTACTCCTCCGGACATCCCCAAGCCGATCCGTTTGGATCAGACTGTGTATGCCGGCTTGGTTCTGGGGGAGCATTGTGGCAAACCTAGCCACTTATTGCAGAACATTTAAAGGTTGTCTGAAATAGCTGTGTTAACCTGGTCTAAAAATGTATTCATGTTAATGTCAAAGTTATATATTGTTATGTTAAAACCAGGTTCTGCTGTATTGAGGGATAATCCACTTAACAGGATTATCTAGTGTGAGTGCCCCTCCCGTACAGCAGTGCATGGTGGGAGAAATGTCCTGTATTTGCACTTCCCAGGTAATCTACTATTGTATAGCCCCTGTAAGGGGATTAAGTAAACCCCTTGCATGGGGAATTGCATAAATGCTGGATCTGTGAATAAAGTAATCAGTTGACTCCCAGAACTGTGTTTCGTCCGGTTACTGGGGGATTTGGGATATTGCCTTACTTTCCAGCGCTTTATTTGGATTACCTTCTTTTACCAGCGGAGATATGGGGATTTAATATTGCAGCTCCGCTACACCCCCTAATAAATGATTCCCAAACCCCAATACTAACACTAAACACTAAACCCCAATACTAACACTAAACACTAAACCCCAATACTAACACTAAACACTAAACCCCAATACTAACACTAAACACTAAACCCCAATACTAACACTAAACACTAAACCCCAATACTTAAATTAACCCCCTAAACCCTAATACTAACCCTAATACTAACCCCCGACCCCTAATACTAAAACTAACCCCTCTAAACCCTAATACTAACCCTAATACTAACCCCCGAGCCCTAATACTAAAATGAACCCCCTAAACCCTAATTCTAACCCCCTAAACCCTAATTCTAACCAAACTAAAATAGCTAAAATACTTACCTTTAGCGATGAAATGTCCCGCGATGAAATCTCCAGCGACGATCTGTCTTGCTGTGTAGAGTTGGCGGTGAAGCGGCTGAGCGGAAGCAGCCACGATGAAGAGTCCCATCCCCGTTTCTGTAATAGTATGGTCTACTTCTATACTGTTATATCCCTTTTCAATGATTTTTTCTCTTAGTATATTAGTCTGTTCTGTATAGGTACTTAAATCAGAGCAATTTCTTCTTAATCGAGTACATTGACTCTTTGGAATACCTTTTAACCAAGGTGGATAATGACAACCTTGATTTGTCTATAAAATTGTTTGCATCCACTTTCTTACAATGATTTTTGGTTTTTATTAGCCCATTTTCTATAAACATTTCTAAATCCAGAAAGACAATGTGTTCTTTACTGTATACTGTATTTAGTACTACATTCTCATTGTTTTTGTTTAGATATTCTAGAAAAGAATTCAAGTCTTCTTCACTGCCCTTCCATATAAATATTAAATCATCAATATATCTATAATATAGAATGATGTTTGATTCCCAGTTATGTTTACCCCAGATATATGTGTTCTCCCATTGAGACATAAATATATTCGCATAACTGGGGGCAAATTTTGTGCCCATGGCTGTTCCAGTACACTGGAGATAAAAAGATTCAAGAAACCAAAAGAAATTATGATTTAGGACAATATTTATTCCTTCTACCACATAATTAGTTTGATCATCACTCAAACTGTTTTTTTCTTTTAGGGTATTTTTAATGGCTTCACATCCTAATTCGTGATCTATAATTATATATAATGATGTTACATCACTTGAGACTAGAATGTAATCATCGTTCCATGTGCAAGTTTGAAGTATTTTAAGAATACTCATGGTGTCTTTAAGATAGGATTTAATCTCTTTCACGTATGGTTGGAGTATATAATCTAGATATTCCGAGAGATTAGAAAACATCGAATCTATGCCGGACACTATGGGTCTTCCTGGGGGCTTTTCTAGATCCTTATGTATTTTGGGCAGGAAATAAATGACAGTTATCTTTGGGTTGGTGACATTGATATATTCGTATTCTTTTTTTGATAAGAAATTATTTTCTTTACCTTTATCAAGATAGTTGGTAAGTACCACCTTATAATCGTTTGTAGGGTCATTTTTGAGTTTTTTTATATACATTTTCCTGTTCTAACTGTCTCTTGTATGTAATACTCCCAGGACAGGATCAATGATCCTCCTCCTTAATCCGTGGATTTTATAACTAGATCCCGATCTTATTGTAGTGATTTAATGATGTTTAATTCTTTTTTTAGTCCTATTTCTCTGATCATACATTGAGGGTTTGAGCTTTCGGAGATCTTCCATTTCTGCCTTCTCAAACACCTCCAAAGCCCCAGATCTATATGCGGTGGGGTAGAATTTGGATTCTTTAGGTTTGTAGACATGATGTTATTTGGATCAATTTCTTTAGTATTATTGGTTGTAGGATTTAGAGCATAGAACCTCCTAATAGTCGTGTTCCTTACGAATTTGTTGACATCTATATATGCAGAGAAAAGGTTGAATTTATTGGTGGGAGCAAATTTTAACCCTTTACTTAATACTAGTAACTGATCTTGAGAAAGAATCACAGTTTGCGCCAAGCGCACTTATTGTTCTTTATTAGAAAACAAAGAATAAGTGCACTTGAGTATAACTGTCAGACCCCAGTTCCATCCCATGCCTCCTGCAGGGACCCCCTACCTGGTCCAGCAGACTCCAGGTACCGTGCACCCCGCCGGGAGGGCACGCGATCGCGCTGTAGGCCGCATCCCCGGCCTGTAGTATGACCTGCCTCGTGTAACGCGAGTGCAGGTGTCAACCTGATGGCAGGGGGGCGTGGCCTGCAGCCCGGTGGTGTGCTCCCATTGGAGGATGCACGGCAGGTGTGAAGAGGGGGCAGGTCCTACTCCTGCCTTCACTATCTGGCTAAAGCCAGAGGGGGGCGGCGACCTGCAGGATGGTGGGCGGAGCAAAGGTCCTGGCACCCTATTTAAACAGCAAGCACTGTTCATTCAGTGTGGAAAGGAGAGTGAAACCGGAGCACAATGCATGGACACTTTTAAACAATAAATTATATGTGACACTCTAAGTGTAGCTGTGCAAATGTGCAAATAAAAATAAATATTCAAAAATGCAAAATGTGCAAATAAGCAATAAATAATGTTATCAAATGGCACAATAAATAACAGTTGATAATATATAGTGACCTTACAGCAATTAGTAAAAAACAAACCAGTATAAATGGTGAGTGAATACTGTACTTAGGAATACAATGTGCTGTTAATACAGCTAGAAAACTGGTGTAAATGACCCCAAAAACATGAAATACCAAAGATATACAAACTCATATTACGGTCCTAAATACTGCATAATTAGTGTTAGATCTGAAAAGATATAAAAACAGTAAAAAACGATGGTGCAGTACAAAATACACTTGGAATAAGTCCAAGATCTCTGATTAAAATGCACTCACAAGTGGAGCTCCTGATAGTCAAGGAGCATGAAACAACAGCCTATGGTATTAGTGGAGCAATATACTTGCCGTCCCCCCGATCAGGATCCTTAAATCCAAAAACTTCTGGGTGAAAAGGGCGATGTGGCTCCAGTTGTAGTGAAACAGATGAATTTTTATTGATACAATTAAAAAGTCTCCATAGATATCCTCAGACCGATGTAGCACACGAATCTCCACAGAAGGGAGTAAAGGGAAAGTATCTGCAGCCTTCTTTTAAGATCCGGCGTTTCAGCTGCAGCAAAGTCTCCTATCAGCACACCTTGCGCTATGGGGCTGTGGGACTTCCTGGTGTATCAGCTGTGATGAGCCGAAAATGAAACAAAACAAATCCCAACGCGTTTCGTCCAATCAGAACGGGACTTCCTCAGGGGCTGTTGGACTGTCTTTTATATGCAATGTTCAATGCAAGGAAAAAAAACAATTATGGTGATAACGATGATGTTGATTGAAACATGGTATAATTTTCCATACCTCTCAATAAAGAAAGATAATGCACATGAATACATACAATAAACGGTTACATGACTTATTACTCTTCCGATATTTAATGTAAATATATATAAAAAAATGTATAAGAAATATATATCTACATACCACCAGATATAAAAAAGTATATATGTGGAATGATTAATATACATGGATGTGTATGAAAAGAGATAAAAAGAGATAAAATGACCCTATTATGGGAAAATATAAAAGCTATAAAAACTGAAAAAAAACAAGAAAAAATGTGAAAAAAAAAATTAAAATATATATACATCCTGCAGATTTAGAGAAAGGCTTTTAATTCGAAATCTAGGTTTATTCCCTTAGGATTTAGTGTTTGTAGTTGGTATATCCAATATGTTTCTCTTTGGAGAGGCTTCTTATGTCTATATCTCCTCTTTTCCAGGGGTTGGGGATAGACTCAATCCCTATAAATTTGATGTTGTCCTGGTTACCTTTAGGACAGTTATGGCAATGGTTGGGTAAGCTGTACTTGAACCTGTCACACTCTTTATTAATCATGCCTAGGTGTTCTAGTATACGTACTTTTAAAGGTCTTTTAGTTTGGCCTATGTATTGTAGGCCACAACCGCATTCCACCATATAAACAACGAATGTGGTGTTGCAGTTGATGAATTTATTTATCTTATATTTTTTTCCTGTGCTGTTGGATTTAAATTCAATGCATTTTTTTGCTTGGTGGATGCAGGCTTTGCAGTTTCCACATTTATAGAAACCGTTTGTTTTATTCTTTGTAAGCCAACTGGATCCGTTATCTTTAGGAACCGGCTTGATTACACTCGGAGCAAGGGATGATTTTAAATTGGGTGCTTTTTTGAAGATAATTGTTGTTTTTTTGGGGGCAAGTGGTGCTAAGATTTCGTCCCCCTGTATGACATTCCAATGTTTGTTTAGAATTTTGCTGACCTGGGGGGCTGCTGTGCTGTATTCTGAGATAAATGATATGCCATATTCCCCTTTTATTACTTTAGTATCCTTATTTTTGGGCATTAGGATGTCTTTCCTGTCAATTTTCTCAATCTCCAATTCTGCTTTATCTAAAGTTTCCATTTTATAGTTTTTTTGGGTGAACCTATCTTTTAAGATTTTTCTTTTTTTGTTTTTTTATGTATTTATATCTGTGCAGTTTCTTCTGATCCTCCTAAATTGTCCTTTAGGGATATTATTTAACCAATTGGGGTGGTGGCAGCTTTTTTTGTCAATATAATTGTTACTATCGACTTCTTTGAAGAAAGTTTTGGACTTTAAAACATTATCCTCTATATAAAAATTGAGGTCCAAGAAGTCGATAGTTTTTGAACTCTGGGCAAAAGTGAATTTTAGACCATAATCGTTGTTGTTTAAATATATTTTAAAATCTGATAAAATTGGTTCTGGGCCTTTCCAAATAAAAATGATATCATCAATAAAACTTCTCCAAAGTATTATATTTGGAGAGAAGGGATTGGAGTCTCCTACATATTTTGATTCCCATATGCCCATAAAGAGATTCGCATAACTTGGTGAGAATTTTGTGCCCATCGCTGTGCCACATTTTTGTAGATAAAAAGATTCTTCAAAATAAAAGTAATTATATTTTAGAATAAAATCTATAGAGTCTAAAATGAATTTGGATTGGATCTTGTCCATACCTTCATCACCGTTTAAAGTGCATCTGATGGCATCCAATCCTTTGGAATGATCTATGGACGTATATAAGGCCGATACATCTGCTGTGACTAAGACGTAATCTGTCTGCCAGGTGATTTGGTTAAGAGAATTCAAAATGTCTGTACTGTCCTTTATATATGATGGTATGGATACAACATATTTTTGTAGAAAAGTGTCCACATAGTGGGACAAGTTGCATGACATGGAATCTATTCCCGAAATGATGGGACGTCCTGGGGGGTTTTCAATGTTCTTGTGTATCTTCGGAAGAAAATAAAAATAGGGTACTACCGGCTTGGGGGAAGATAAAAAGTCATATTCGTGTTTGTTGAGAACTTCTTGTTCTCTACCTTTATCTAGGATGTTATTTAAAACTGATAAGAATTTTAGAGTGGGATCTCCTTGAAGTTTCAGATAAGTATTTCTGTCTCCAAGGAGCCTATTGGCCTCTTTTATGTACCCTTCCCTGCTCATTATGACCACGCCTCCTCCGTTGTCGGCGGGTCTAATTATTAAGGATGTATTGTCTTTTAATTCCTTCACTGCTTTCTTTTCTTTTAAGGTGAGGTTGTGGTGATTTTTATTGAGATCTATAGTTTCTAAATCTCTGAGTATTAGTTTCCTGTATACATCTATATTAGTGCCTCTCTCAATTTTTGGCACAAATGATGATTTGTCTTTAAGAGATGTGTGGATTACAGTTGTACTTTGATCGATATCACTTTTTTCTATAAAGGGTGGTTGGATTTGCTTTTTCAACTAGGTCCTCGTTGTGTATATGAATCGTGGTCTAAAACCAATTATCACAGAATTTGCACCATTTATACCGGTTTGTTTTTTACTAATTGCTGTAAGGTCACTATATATTATCAACTGTTATTTATTGTGCCATTTGATAACATTATTTATTGCTTATGTGCACATTTTGCATTTTTGAATATTTATTTTTATTTGCACATTTGCACAGCTACACTTAGAGTGTCACATATTATTTATTGTTTAAAAGTGTCCATGCATTGTGCGCCGGTTTCACTCTCCTTTCCACATATCATTTACACAGTTATTAGAGGCTGTCTGTAAGTTTTTTCCGGCTGCCGATTCTCAGTGGACACCATTCATTTATTTATTCATCTATAATTTGTTTTATATCAGTGCCATCGGCTAGATTCTGTGCTCATCCATCCCCCTTGTACACACATACTGTTCATTCAGTGCTTGCTCGTTTTCCAAGCTTGTAGTGTGGCAAGTCCCTCTACAGTGACTCCTACTCATACCTTTGCACCTTGTTACCCTGTGATTATTGATCTCCCGGCTACCGAACCCTTGGACTGTATCTTGACTACGTTTACCTCTCCACTCCTGACCACGGATTATCCATTACCTACCTGGAACCTTTTCTGCCTGCCTTACCCCTTGGATTGTATTTGATACTGTTCTGTCTTACCCCTTGGTACTGCTGCCACTCCAGACTTTTCTAGTGTGCGCATCACCTAGTGCCAACACCCCTGCGCTACGCTCCCAGGAACCAACCCTGACAATAACAATGACCGGGTGAGGCCGGTATAAATGTCTATTCTGCACAAGGTAAAGAGAAGTCTGGTGGGATCCATGCCTGGTTCATCTTAATAAACGTGACCTTGTCCACGTTGGCTGTGGACAGGCGGCTGCCCTTGTCTGTGATAACGCCCCCTGCCGTGCTAAACACACGTTCAGACAATACACTGGCTGCAGGGCATCCCAGCACCTCCAAGGCATAAAGGGCAAGCTCAGGCCATGTGCCCAATTTGGAGACCCAGAAGTTGAATGGGGCAGACCCATCAGTCAGTACGTGTAGGCCTGGGCACACGTACTGTTCCACCATGTTGCTGAAATGCTGTCTCCTGCTAAGATGTTGCATATCAGATGGTGTTGCTGCTTGTTGTGGCGTGCTGACACAGCTTTTCCACATTTCGGCCATGCTAACCCTGCCTTCTGAGGTGCTGGCGGTGCCCCAGCTGCGTTGGCGACCTCTTCCTCTGCCTTCGCCTTGTGCTTCCATTGAGCCCCCGGTGTCATTTTGGAATGCCCTCAGCAGCGCGTCTTCCAGCGTGCGCTTGTAGTCGCGCATCTTACGATCACGCGCCAGTGATGGAATTAAGGACGGCACGTTGTCCTTATAATGGGGATCCAGCAGGGTGGCCACCCAGAAATCAGCACAAGTTAGAATGTGGCCAACTCGGCCGTCGTCGCGCAGGCACTGCAGCATGTAGTCGCTCATGTGTGCCAAGCTGCCCAGAGGCAAGGACAAGCTGTTCTCTGTGGGAGGTGTATCATCTGTGTCCTCCGTATCCCCCCAGCCACGCTCCAGTGATGCCCACGAGCTGCGTTGGGTGCCACCCTGCTGTGAACACGGTTCCTCCTCCTCATCAACCTCATCTTCCTCCAAAACTGTGCCCTGGATTGACAGTTGTGTACCTGGACTATGCTGGTGCAGGAACCCACCCTCCAAGCCACTTGTGAATGACTAGCCTGATAACCGTGGAAATGACCCCTCTTCTTCCTCCTCCTCTTCCTCCTGTGCCACATCCTCTTCCATCATCGCCCTAAGCGTTTTTTTTCAAGGAGACATACAAGCTGGATAGTAGGGCTGAGAACGGCGTCATTGGCACTGGCCATGTTGGTGGTGACGTGGTGCTGTTCCGCAGAGCGACTGACCCGTTCGTGCTGCAGCTGATACTCCACTATCGCCTGCTGCTGCTCGCACAATCTCTCCAGCATGTGCAAGGTGGAGTTCCACCTTGTGGGCATGTCGCATATGAGGCGGTGAGCGGGAAGGCCTAAGTTACGCTGCCACAGGGTGAGAACGCCTAAAGTGCGCACAGACGTCCTGCACTTTCTGCAGCAGCTCTGATATATCTGGGTAGTTTTTCAGGAATTACTGCACCACCAAATTCAGCACATGCGCCAGGCAAGGGATGTGCATCAAACCGGCTAGGCCCAGAGCTGCTACGAGATTTTGCCCATTATCGCACACCACCAGGCCGGGCTTGAGGCTCAGTGGCAACAGCCACTTATTGATCTTTTGTTCCATGCCCGTCCACAGCTCCTGCGCGCTGTGGGGTTTTCCCCCCAAACTTATGAGTTTAAAAAGAGCCTGCTGTCATTTCCCCCTGGATGTGCTGAAGGTGTTAGGCTGACCGGATGAGGAGGTGGTAGAGGAGGTGGTAGAAGCCGAGTAGGAGGAGGAGGCAACAGGAGGCAATGAGAAATGCCCTGCAATCCTCGGTGGCGGAAGGACATGCGCCAAACTGCTATCTGCCTCAGGCCCAGCCGACACTACATTTGCCCAGTGTGCAGTTAGGGAGATATAGCGTCCCTGACCGTGCTTACTGGTCCACGTATCTGTGGTTATGTGGACCTTGCCATAGATGGCGTTGTGCAGTGCACACCTGATTTTGTCCACCAATTGCTTGTGCAGGGAAGGGATGGCTCGCTGGAAAAAGTAGTGGCGGCTGGGAACCACGTACTGTGGGACAGCCACCGCCATTAGGTTTTTAAAACTGTCCGTCTCCAACAGACGGAATGACAGCATTTCAAAGGCCAGGAATTTGGAAATGCTGGTATTCAGGGTCAGTGTTCGCGGGTGGGTAGGGCCATACTTCCTCTTTATCTCCAGTGTTTGGGAGATGGACAGCTGAACGCTTCCATGGGACAGTGTGGAGATGCTTGGGGACGGTGGCGGACGTTGTGGCGTTGCTGCCACTTCCTCTATATGATCGGTGGCAGGTGCCACTGTGACTCCAGAGCTGGAGGAAGAGGCCAAGACAGCAGCAGAAGAGGAAGAAGGAGGAGCCTGAGACCTTTCTTGGGTTTTGAGATGCTTACTCCGCTGCAGCTCGTGCTTTGCATGTAGATGCCTGGTCATGCAGGTTGTGCTCAGGTTTAGCACGTTTATGCAGTGGTGTATCTTGATTTTGTGCTGCCCTAGGCAGACAAAATCCGGGCACCCCCCTACCCAAGCTGCACACACATGTTACACACCTAAGACATGCCCCATCACCTCCATTTCATGACCCCACATCACACATAACATTCAGACTCACATCGAGCTCATACTCCCATCACACACACACTCCTACTCCCATCACACTCAGTCACACACTCCTACTCCCATCACACACTCCTACTCCCATCACACTGTCACACACACTGACTCCCATCACACACACTGTCTCCCATCACACACACTCTGACTCCCATCACACTCAGCCACACACACTGTCTCCCATCACACACACTCTGACTCCCATCAACACTTACCTTTCCCTGTTGTGCCGACAGGTCACGTGACCGGGCGCGCGTATGACGTCAGCGCGCCCATCACGTGACTTTCGCCACTTCCGTGTCACACTGCTCGGGGAGCCGAACAGGCAGCACGGAGGTTTCTCTGTCACACTGCACGGAGGTTTCTCTGTGCTGCCTGTTCGGCTCCCCGTGCAGCCTGGCAGGCAGAGCGATGGTGAAGGGGGATCTTCCGATCCCCTCTCACCTCCGTCTCTGCCTGCAAGTGCTGTCTTTTTTTTTTTTTTTTTTTAAAGGGCCGCTTTTTAATTTTTTTTTACTTTTTTTTAAAAAAATTTCAGTGCTGGGGGGCGCTGCCGCCACCCACAATTTGCCGCCCTAGGCATCCGCCTAGGATGCCTCGCGGTAAATACAGCACTGCGTTTATGCCTCGCTTCAGGTTCTGATTGCACAGCTTGCAAACCACTCGGGTCTTGTCGTCAGCACATTGTCTAAAGAACTGCCCCGCCAGGGACCTCCTTGGAGCTGGCTTTGGTGTGCTCGGCCCCTGGGTGCGGTGGGCTGTAGCAGGCATACTGTCTAGTTGACGGCCGCTCCCTCTTATGCTGCGCTGGTGCCTCTTTGCGACCACCGCCTCTTCCTCCAAACTGGACACGTCACTCGCATGACCTTGATTCCATGTGGGGTCTAGGACCTCATCATCCTCCACATCATCTTCCACCCACTCCTCAACCCTGCCCTCCTTGCCGGTCTGCACACTGCCGAAAACCACAGCAGTTGGCACCTGTGTTTCGTCATCATCAGAGACGTGCTGCGGTGGTCCTCGCATGTCCACATCCTGACACATAAGTGGTTGTGCATCAGTGCACTCAATCTCTTCCACTTCTGGGGCAAGGCTAGGTTTGATGATCCCGCCAGCAGAGTCATCAAAAAGCAAAAGAGACTGCTGCATGACTTGTGGTTCAGACTGCTTGGCTGATTTGCAAGGGGGTGAGGTGAAAGACAGATGGCCATGGGCTGCAGGTGTCAACTCTGAACTTTCAGCAGGGGACCAGGTGGGAGACAATGTGAAGGAACTGGAGGCACTGTCAGCCACCCAATCTACTATCGCCTGTACTTGTTCTGGCCTCACCATTCTAAGAGTGGCAGTCGGGCCTACCAAATAACGCTGAAGGTTCTGTCGCGTACTAGCACCTGAGGAAGGTGTTTCACTTGTGCGTGTAGCTGACACAGATTGACCATGTCCTCTCCTTGCAACAGGAGCTCCACCAACACCAGCAGCACCACGACCAGGGCCACGTCCCTTATTTGACGCTCTCCTCATTCTTTGCGGTCACCCACCAAAGTAACAGATGGTTTATGTCAGGCGACAATGTAACCGCCAATAGTCAACAATTTGTATTTGTATTTTTTTTGTTTTTTTGTTTATTGGACTGCAAGAAATGCACCGCAAGACGCAAATGTACTATTTAGCACCCAAAACTATTAGAATTTTTCAAAGTGCACTGTAAGCACAGTATTTGACGGTTCTATTTGACTCTCAGATATGAAGTGCAGGACACAAATGTAATATTTAACACAAACAAAATGCAGTATTTAAAATGCCTAGATGTTGCCCACTGAGCTAACAGAACAGGATTAAAGTCATGTGCCTGGCACACATGCAGTTGCAAGTGCACTGCACTCTCTGTGGCACTGGGCTCAGGGCAGGGTACAAATATGTAGTATAGCACCCACTAAAATAATCACTGTAATTTGAATAATCGCTGTAGTTTGAATAATCGCTGTAATATGAATAATCGCTGTAGTTTGAATAATCTCTGTAGTTTGAATAATCGCTGTAGTTTGAATAATCGCTGTAATTTGAATAATCGCTGTAGTTTGAATAATCGCTGTAGTTTGAATAATCGCTGTAATATGAATAATCGCTGTAGTTTGAATAATCGCTGTAGTTTGAATAATCGCTGTAGTTTGAATAATCGCTGTAGTTTGAATAATCGCTGTAATTTGAATAATCGCTGTAATTTGAATAATCACTGTAGTTTGAATAATCGCTGTAGTTTGAATAATCGCTGTAGTTTGAATAATCGCTGTAGTTTGAATAATCGCTGTAGTTTGAATAATTGCTGTAGTTTGCAGATTCAACACCAGAATTCTTTACTAATCTGTCCCTCACAGCTGCAGCATCCTCTCCCTATACTAAGAAGAGCTCATGTGATGTGCGTGTACGTGACTCCAGCTTATATATAGAGGCTCGGTCACATGCTGCACTGGCCAATCACAGCCATGCCATTAGTAGTTATGGCTGTGATGGCTTCTAAGGGCAAACGAGTCAAACGCTTGTTGATTGGCTGCCCTGCAGCCTTTCAAAATGCGCCATTAAATCGCCGAACCTCGAACTCCAACATGGACATACAGTAAAATGTCTGTGTTCGGGTTCGTGGCACGGACACCGTAATGTCCGGTACAAACCTGAATAGTGCGGTCCGGGTTTGCTCAACACTATGACCAACCTGTCCTATAAAATAACAAAATTATTACCAGCATTTCTTACAAAATAACAAGGGTATTAATAGTGTTTAATGTAAAATAACAGACATATTACAAGCCTGTCTTATAAAATAACAGGAATATTACAAAAATGTATTATAAAATAACAAGGGTATTACCAGCATGTCTTACAAAATAACAAGAATATTACCACTTTTATAAAATAACAGGGGTTTTACCAGTGTATAATGTAAAAATGAATATTACCCAGGTTTAATGTAAAATAACAAGAATATTACCAGTGTTTAATCTAAAATAACAGGAATATTAACAGGGTTTAATGTAAAATAAAATAAATATTATTAGTGTGTCTTACAAAATAATAGGAATGTTGCTAGTATTTGATGTAAAATAACAAGAATATTACAAATATTGATATAAAATAACTGGTATATTAGCATAAATTAATGCAAAGTAACTGGAATATTACCAGCGTGTCTTACAAAATAAGAGGGGTATTACCAATGTTTAATGTAAAAGAACCAATACTGCCAGGGTTTAATGTAAGATAACAGAAACATTATCAGCGTGTATTATAACATATATACAATAACAGGGATATTACCAATCTGTCCTATAAAATGTCAAAAATATTACCAGCCTGTCTTACAAATTAACCGAGGAATTAATAGTGTTTAATGTAGAATAACAGACATATTACCAGCCTCTCTTATAAAATAACAGGAATATTGCCTATATGTATTATGAAATAACATGGGTATTGCCAGTGTTTAATGTAAAATAACAGTAATATTACCAGCTTGTCTTACACAATAATATAATGTGGATATTACTAGTTTTAATGTAAAATAATAGACACACTCATTCTCCACCTAGCTTACTTAGTGCATAACCACTTCTCTGGAACGCTCCCCCCTACCTGAGCGGCATGCTCACTCTTTATATATAACAATGATTTCCAGGCATAGAGACACTAATACCAAATATAAGTTTGTAGAAAAAACAACCCAAAGTATTACATACTGAGAGGGTACTGACTAGGGAGAGCAGAGGTGGAGTATAATACTGTGAGGATCAGACAGTATTACATACTGAGAGGGTACTGACTAATAGAGGTGGAGTGTAATACAGAGAGGATCAGACAGTATTACATACTGAGAGGGTACTGACTAATAGAGGGAGAGCAGAGGTGGAGTGTAATACAGTGAGGATCAGACAGTATTACATACTGAGAGGGTACTGACTAATAGAGGTAGAGCAGAGGTGGAGTATAATACAGTGAGGATCAGACAGTATTACATACTGAGAGGGTACTGACTAATAGAGGGAGAGCAGAGGTGGAGTATAATACAGTGAAGATCAGACAGCATTACATACTGAGAGGGTACTGACTAATAGAGGGAGAGCAGAGGTGGAGTATAATACAGTGAGGATCAGACAGTATTACATACTGAGAGGGTACTGACTAATAGAGGGAGAGCAGAGGTGGAGTGTAATACAGTGAGGATCAGACAGTATTACATACTGAGAGGGTACTGACTAATAGAGGGAGAGCAGAGGTGGAGTATAATACAGTGAGGATCAGACAGTATTACATACTGAGAGGGTACTGACTAATAGAGGGAGAGCAGAGGTGGAGTGTAATACTGTGAGGATCAGACAGTATTACTATACTGAGAGGGTACTGACTAATAGAGGTAGAGCAGAGGTGGAGTGTAATACAGAGAGGATCAGACAGTATTACATACTGAGAGGGTACTGACTAATAGAGGTAGAGCAGAGGTGGAGTATAATACAGTGAGGATCAGACAGTATTACATACTGAGAGGGTACTGACTAATAGAGGTAGAGCAGAGGTGGAGTGTAATACAGTGAAGATCAGACAGTATTACATACTGAGAGGGTACTGACTAATAGAGGTAGAGCAGAGGTGGAGTATAATACAGTGAGGATCAGACAGTATTACATACTGAGAGGATACTGACTAATACAGGGAGAGCAGAGGTGGAGTGTAATACAGTGAGGATCAGATAGTATTACATACTGAGAGGGTACTGACTAATAGAGGGAGAGCAGAGGTGGAGTGTAATACTGTGAGGATCAGACAGTATTACTATACTGAGAGGGTACTGACTAATAGAGGGAGAGCAGAGGTGGAGTATAATACAGTGAGGATCAGACAGTATTACATACTGAGAGGGTACTGACTAATAGAGGTAGAGCAGAGGTGGAGTGTAATACAGTGAGGATCAGACAGTATTACATACTGAGAGGGTACTGACTAATAGAGGTAGAGCAGAGGTGGAGTATAATACAGTGAGGATCAGACAGTATTACATACTGAGAGGGTACTGACTAATAGAGGTAGAGCAGAGGTGGAGTGTAATACAGTGAGGATCAGACAGTATTACATACTGAGAGGGTACTGACTAATAGAGGTAGAGCAGAGGTGGAGTGTAATACAGTGAGGATCAGACAGTATTACATACTGAGAGGGTACTGACTAATAGAGGTAGAGCCGAGGTGGAGTATAATACAGTGAGGATCAGACAGTATTACATACTGAGAGGGTACTGACTAATAGAGGTAGAGCAGAGGTGGAGTATAATACAGTGAGGATCAGACAGTATTACATACTGAGAGGGTACTGACTAATAGAGGTAGAGCCGAGGTGGAGTGTAATACAGTGAGGATCAGCCAGTATTACATACTGAGAGGGTACTGACTAATAGAGGTAGAGCAGAGGTGGAGTGTAATACTGTGAGGATCAGACAGTATTACATACTGAGAGGGTACTGACTAATAGAGGTAGAGCAGAGGTGGAGTGTAATACAGTGAAGATCAGACAGTATTACATACTGAGAGGGTACTGACTAATAGAGGTAGAGCAGAGGTGGAGTGTAATACAGTGAGGATCAGACAGTATTACATACTGAGAGGTTACTGACTAATAGAGGTAGAGCAGAGGTGGAGTATAATACAGTGAGGATCAGACAGTATTACATACTGAGAGGGTACTGACTAATAGAGGTAGAGCAGAGGTGGAGTATAATACAGTGAGGATCAGACAGTATTACATACTGAGAGGGTACTGACTAATAGAGGTAGAGCAGAGGTGGAGTATAATACAGTGAAGATCAGACAGTATTACATACTGAGAGGGTACTGACTAATAGAGGGAGAGCAGAGGTGGAGTGTAATACAGTGAGGATCAGACAGTATTACATACTGAGAGGGTACTGACTAATAGAGGTAGAGCAGAGGTGGAGTGTAATACAGTGAGGATCAGACAGTATTACATACTGAGAGGGTACTGACTAATAGAGGTAGAGCAGAGGTGGAGTATAATACAGTGAGGATCAGACAGTATTACATACTGAGAGGGTACTGACTAATAGAGGGAGAGCAGAGGTGGAGTGTAATACTGTGAGGATCAGACAGTATTACATACTGAGAGGGTACTGACTAATAGAGGTAGAGCAGAGGTGGAGTGTAATACAGTGAGGATCAGACAGTATTACATACTGAGAGGGTACTGACTAATAGAGGTAGAGCAGAGGTGGAGTGTAATACAGTGAGGATCAGACAGTATTACATACTGAGAGGGTACTGACTAATAGAGGTAGAGCAGAGGTGGAGTATAATACAGTGAGGATCAGACAGTATTACATACTGAGAGGGTACTGACTAATAGAGGTAGAGCAGAGGTGGAGTGTAATACAGTGAGGATCAGACAGTATTACATACTGAGAGGGTACTGACTAATAGAGGTAGAGCAGAGGTGGAGTGTAATACAGTGAGGATCAGACAGTATTACATACTGAGAGGGTACTGACTAATAGAGGTAGAGCAGAGGTGGAGTATAATACAGTGAGGATCAGACAGTATTACATACTGAGAGGGTACTGACTAATAGAGGTAGAGCAGAGGTGGAGTGTAATACAGTGAAGATCAGACAGTATTACATACTGAGAGGGTACTGACTAATAGAGGTAGAGCAGAGGTGGAGTATAATACAATGAGGATCAGACAGTATTACATACTGAGAGGATACTGACTAATACAGGGAGAGCAGAGGTGGAGTGTAATACAGTGAGGATCAGACAGTATTACATACTGAGAGGGTACTGACTAATAGAGGGAGAGCAGAGGTGGAGTGTAATACTGTGAGGATCAGACAGTATTACTATACTGAGAGGGTACTGACTAATAGAGGGAGAGCAGAGGTGGAGTGTAATACAGTGAAGATCAGACAGTATTACATACTGAGAGGGTACTGACTAATAGAGGGAGAGCAGAGGTGGAGTATAATACAGTGAGGATCAGACAGTATTACATACTGAGAGGGTACTGACTAATAGAGGTAGAGCAGAGGTGGAGTATAATACAGTGAGGATCAGACAGTATTACATACTGAGAGGGTACTGACTAATAGAGGGAGAGCAGAGGTGGAGTGTAATACAGTGAGGATCAGACAGTATTACATACTGAGAGGGTACTGACTAATAGAGGTAGAGCAGAGGTGGAGTATAATACTGTGAGGGTACTGACTAATAGAGGTAGAGCAGAGGTGGAGTGTAATACAGTGAGGATCAGACAGTATTACATACTGAGAGGGTACTGACTAATAGAGGTAGAGCAGAGGTGGAGTATAATACAGTGACGATCAGACAGTATTACATACTGAGAGGGTACTGACTAATAGAGGGAGAGCAGAGGTGGAGTATAATACAGTGAGGATCAGACAGTATTACATACAGAGGGTACTGACTAATAGAGGGAGAGCATAGGTGGAGTGTAATACAGTGAGGATCAGACAGTATTACATACTGAGAGGGTACTGACTAATAGAGGGAGAGCAGAGGTGGAGTGTAATACACTGAGGATCAGACAGTATTACTATACTGAGAGGGTACTGACTAATAGAGGTAGAGCAGAGGTGGAGTGTAATACAGTGAGGATCAGACAGTATTACATACTGAGAGGGTACTGACTAATAGAGGTAGAGCAGAGGTGGAGTGTAATACAGTGAAGATCAGACAGTATTACATACTGAGAGGGTACTGACTAATAGAGGTAGAGCAGAGGTGGAGTATAATACAGTGAGGATCAGACAGTATTACATACTGAGAGGGTACTGACTAATAGAGGTAGAGCAGAGGTGGAGTATAATACAGTGAGGATCAGACAGTATTACATACTGAGAGGGTACTGACTAGGGAGAGCAGAGGTGGAGTATAATACTGTGAGGATCAGACAGTATTACATACTGAGAGGGTACTGACTAATAGAGGTAGAGCAGAGGTGGAGTGTAATACAGCGAGGATCAGACAGTATTACATACTGAGAGGGTACTGACTAATAGAGGGAGAGCAGAGGTGGAGTATAATACAGTGAGGATCAGACAGTATTACATACTGAGAGGGTACTGACTAATAGAGGGAGAGCAGAGGTGGAGTATAATACAGTGAGGATCAGACAGTATTACATACTGAGAGGGTACTGACTAATAGAGGTAGAGCAGAGGTGGAGTATAATACAGTGAGGATCAGACAGTATTACATACTGAGAGGGTACTGACTAATAGAGGGAGAGCAGAGGTGGAGTGTAATACAGAGAGGATCAGACAGTATTACATACTGAGAGGGTACTGACTAATAGAGGGAGAGCAGAGGTGGAGTGTAATACAGTGAGGATCAGACAGTATTACTATACTGAGAGGGTACTGACTAATAGAGGTAGAGCAGAGGTGGAGTGTAATACAGTGAGGATCAGACAGTATTACATACTGAGAGGGTACTGACTAATAGAGGTAGAGCAGAGGTGGAGTGTAATACAGTGAGGATCAGACAGTATTACATACTGAGAGGGTACTGACTAATAGAGGGAGAGCAGAGGTGGAGTGTAATACAGTGAGGATCAGACAGTATTACATACTGAGAGGGTACTGACTAATAGAGGTAGAGCAGAGGTGGAGTATAATACAGTGAGGATCAGACAGTATTACATACTGAGAGGGTACTGACTAATAGAGGTAGAGCAGAGGTGGAGTATAATACAGTGAGGATCAGACAGTATTACATACTGAGAGGGTACTGACTAATAGAGGTAGAGCAGAGGTGGAGTATAATACAGTGAGGATCAGACAGTATTACATACTGAGAGGGTACTGACTAATAGAGGTAGAGCAGAGGTGGAGTGTAATACAGTGAGGATCAGACAGTATTACATACTGAGAGGGTACTGACTAATAGAGGTAGAGCCGAGGTGCTGTATAATACAGTGAGGATCAGACAGTATTACATACTGAGAGGGTACTTACTAATAGAGATAGAGCAGAGGTGGAGTGTAATACAGTGAGGATCAGACAGTATTACATACTGAGAGGGTACTGACTAATAGAGGTAGAGCAGAGGTGGAGTGTAATACAGTGAGGATCAGACAGTATTACATACTGAGAGGGTACTGACTAATAGAGGTAGAGCAGAGGTGGAGTATAATACAGTGAAGATCAGACAGTATTACATACTGAGAGGGTACTGACTAATAGAGGTAGAGCAGAGGTGGAGTATAATACAGTGAAGATCAGACAGTATTACTATACTGAGAGGGTACTGACTAATAGAGGGAGAGCAGAGGTGGAGTGTAATACAGTGAGGATCAGACAGTATTACTATACTGAGAGGGTACTGACTAATAGAGGTAGAGCAGAGGTGGAGTATAATACAGTGAAGATCAGACAGTATTACATACTGAGAGGGTACTGACTAATAGAGGTAGAGCAGAGGTGGAGTGTAATACAGTGAAGATCAGACAGTATTACATACTGAGAGGGTACTGACTAATAGAGGTAGAGCAGAGGTGGAGTGTAATACAGTGAAGATCAGACAGTATTACATACTGAGAGGGTACTGACTAATAGAGGGAGAGCAGAGGTGGAGTATAATACAGTGAGGATCAGATAGTATTACATACTGAGAGGGTACTGACTAATAGAGGTAGAGCAGAGGTGGAGTGTAATACAGTGAGGATCAGACAGTATTACATACTGAGAGGGTACTGACTAATACAGGGAGAGCAGAGGTGGAGTGTAATACAGTGAAGATCAGACAGTATTACATACTGAGAGGGTACTGACTAATAGAGGTAGAGCAGAGGTGGAGTATAATACAGTGAGGATCAGACAGTATTACATACTGAGAGGGTACTGACTAATAGAGGTAGAGCAGAGGTGGAGTATAATACTGTGAGGATCAGACAGTATTACATACTGAGAGGGTACTGACTAATAGAGGTAGAGCAGAGGTGGAGTGTAATACAGTGAGGATCAGACAGTATTACATACAGAGGGTACTGACTAATAGAGGTAGAGCAGAGGTGCAGTGTAATACAGTGAGGATCAGACAGTATTACTATACTGAGAGGGTACTGACTAATAGAGGTAGAGCAGAGGTGGAGTATAATACAGTGAGGATCAGACAGTATTACTATACTGAGAGGGTACTGACTAATAGAGGTAGAGCAGAGGTGGAGTATAATACAGTGAGGATCAGACAGTATTACATACTGAGAGGGTACTGACTAATACAGGTAGAGCAGAGGTGGAGTGTAATACTGTGAGGATCAGACAGTATTACATACTGAGAGGGTACTGACTAATAGAGGTAGAGCAGAGGTGGAGTATAATACAGTGAGGATCAGACAGTATTACATACTGAGAGGGTACTGACTAATAGAGGTAGAGCAGAGGTGGAGTATAATACAGTGAGGATCAGACAGTATTACATACTGAGAGGGTACTGACTAATAGAGGGAGAGCAGAGGTGGAGTGTAATACAGTGAGGATCAGACAATATTACATACTGAGAGGGTACTGACTAATAGAGGTAGAGCAGAGGTGGAGTATAATACACTGAGGATCAGACAGTATTACATACTGAGAGGGTACTGACTAATAGAGGTAGAGCAGAGGTGGAGTATAATACAGTGAGGATCAGAGAGTATTACATACTGAGAGGGTACTGACTAATAGAGGTAGAGCAGAGGTGGAGTATAATACAGTGAGGATCAGACAGTATTACATACTGAGAGGGTACTGACTAATAGAGGTAGAGCAGAGGTGGAGTATAATACAGTGAAGATCAGACAGTATTACATACTGAGAGGGTACTGACTAATAGAGGTAGAGCAGAGGTGGAGTATAATACAGTGAGGATCAGACAGTATTACATACTGAGAGGGTACTGACTAATAGAGGGAGAGCATAGGTGGAGTGTAATACAGTGAGGATCAGACAGTATTACATACTGAGAGGGTACTGACTAATAGAGGTAGAGCAGAGGTGGAGTATAATACAGTGAGGATCAGACAGTATTACATACTGAGAGGGTACTGACTAATAGAGGTAGAGCAGAGGTGGAGTGTAATACAGTGAGGATCAGACAGTATTACATACTGAGAGGGTACTGACTAATAGAGGTAGAGCAGAGGTGGAGTGTAATACAGAGAGGATCAGACAGTATTACATACTGAGAGGGTACTGACTAATAGAGGTAGAGCAGAGGTGGAGTATAATACAGTGAAGATCAGACAGTATTACATACTGAGAGGGTACTGACTAATAGAGGTAGAGCAGAGGTGGAGTGTAATACAGTGAGGATCAGACAGTATTACATACTGAGAGGGTACTGACTAATACAGGGAGAGCAGAGGTGGAGTGTAATACAGTGAAGATCAGACAGTATTACATACTGAGAGGGTACTGACTAATAGAGGTAGAGCAGAGGTGGAGTATAATACAGTGAGGATCAGACAGTATTACATACTGAGAGGGTACTGACTAATAGAGGTAGAGCAGAGGTGGAGTATAATACTGTGAGGATCAGACAGTATTACATACTGAGAGGGTACTGACTAATAGAGGTAGAGCAGAGGTGGAGTGTAATACAGTGAGGATCAGACAGTATTACATACAGAGGGTACTGACTAATAGAGGTAGAGCAGAGGTGCAGTGTAATACAGTGAGGATCAGACAGTATTACTATACTGAGAGGGTACTGACTAATAGAGGTAGAGCAGAGGTGGAGTATAATACAGTGAGGATCAGACAGTATTACATACTGAGAGGGTACTGACTAATAGAGGTAGAGCAGAGGTGGAGTATAATACAGTGAGGATCAGACAGTATTACATACTGAGAGGGTACTGACTAATAGAGGGAGAGCAGAGGTGGAGTGTAATACAGTGAGGATCAGACAATATTACATACTGAGAGGGTACTGACTAATAGAGGTAGAGCAGAGGTGGAGTATAATACACTGAGGATCAGACAGTATTACATACTGAGAGGGTACTGACTAATAGAGGTAGAGCAGAGGTGGAGTATAATACAGTGAGGATCAGAGAGTATTACATACTGAGAGGGTACTGACTAATAGAGGTAGAGCAGAGGTGGAGTATAATACAGTGAGGATCAGACAGTATTACATACTGAGAGGGTACTGACTAATAGAGGTAGAGCAGAGGTGGAGTATAATACAGTGAAGATCAGACAGTATTACATACTGAGAGGGTACTGACTAATAGAGGTAGAGCAGAGGTGGAGTATAATACAGTGAGGATCAGACAGTATTACATACTGAGAGGGTACTGACTAATAGAGGAAGAGCATAGGTGGAGTGTAATACAGTGAGGATCAGACAGTATTACATACTGAGAGGGTACTGACTAATAGAGGTAGAGCAGAGGTGGAGTATAATACAGTGAGGATCAGACAGTATTACATACTGAGAGGGTACTGACTAATAGAGGTAGAGCAGAGGTGGAGTGTAATACAGTGAGGATCAGACAGTATTACATACTGAGAGGGTACTGACTAATAGAGGTAGAGCAGAGGTGGAGTGTAATACAGAGAGGATCAGACAGTATTACATACTGAGAGGGTACTGACTAATAGAGGTAGAGCAGAGGTGGAGTATAATACAGTGAAGATCAGACAGTATTACATACTGAGAGGGTACTGACTAATAGAGGGAGAGCAGAGGTGGAGTGTAATACAGTGAGGATCAGACAGTATTACATACTGAGAGGGTACTGACTAATAGAGGTAGAGCAGAGGTGGAGTGTAATACAGTGAGGATCAGACAGTATTACATACTGAGAGGGTACTGACTAATAGAGGTAGAGCAGAGGTGGAGTGTAATACAGTGAAGATCAGACAGTATTACATACTGAGAGGGTACTGACTAATAGAGGTAGAGCAGAGGTGGAGTGTAATACTGTGAGGATCAGACAGTATTACATACTGAGAGGGTACTGACTAATAGAGGTAGAGCAGAGGTGGAGTGTAATACAGTGAGGATCAGACAGTATTACATACTGAGAGGGTACTGACTAATAGAGGTAGAGCAGAGGTGGAGTGTAATACAGTGAGGATCAGACAGTATTACATACTGAGAGGGTACTGACTAATAGAGGTAGAGCAGAGGTGGAGTATAATACAGTGAGGATCAGACAGTATTACATACTGAGAGGGTACTGACTAATAGAGGTAGAGCAGAGGTGGAGTATAATACTGTGAGGATCAGACAGTATTACATACTGAGAGGGTACTGACTAATAGAGGTAGAGCAGAGGTGGAGTATAATACAGTGAGGATCAGACAGTATTACATACTGAGAGGGTACTGACTAATAGAGGTAGAGCCGAGGTGGAGTGTAATACAGAGAGGATCAGACAGTATTACATACTGAGAGGGTACTGACTAATAGAGGTAGAGCAGAGGTGGAGTGTAATACAGTGAAGATCAGACAGTATTACATACTGAGAGGGTACTGACTAATAGAGGTAGAGCAGAGGTGGAGTGTAATAATGTGAGGATCAGACAGTATTACATACTGAGAGGGTACTGACTAGGGAGAGCAGAGGTGGAGTGTAATACAGTGAGGATCAGACAGTATTACATACTGAGAGGGTACTGACTAATAGAGGGAGAGCAGAGGTGGAGTATAATACAGTGAGTATCAGACAGTTTTACATACTGAGAGGGTACTGACTAATAGAGGTAGAGCAGAGGTGGAGTATAATACAGTGAGGATCAGACAGTATTACATACTGAGAGGGTACTGACTAATAGAGGTAGAGCAGAGGTGGAGTGTAATACTGTGAAGATCAGACAGTATTACATACTGAGAGGGTACTGACTAATAGAGGTAGAGCAGAGGTGGAGTATAATACAGTGAGGATCAGACAGTATTACATACTGAGAGGGTACTGACTAATAGAGGTAGAGCAGAGGTGGAGTGTAATACAGTGAGGATCAGAAAGTATTACATACTGAGAGGGTACTGACTAATAGAGGGAGAGCAGAGGTGGAGTATAATACAGAGAGGATCAGACAGTATTACTATACTGAGAGGGTACTGACTAATAGAGGTAGAGCAGAGGTGGAGTGTAATACAGTGAAGATCAGACAGTATTACATACAGAGGGTACTGACTAATAGAGGTAGAGCAGAGGTGGAGTGTAATACAGTGAGGATCAGACAGTATTACATACTGAGAGGGTACTGACTAATAGAGGTAGAGCAGAGGTGGAGTGTAATACAGTGAGGATCAGACAGTATTACATACTGAGAGGGTACTGACTAATAGAGGTAGAGCAGAGGTGGAGTATAATACAGTGAGGATCAGACAGTATTACATACTGAGAGGGTACTGACTAATAGAGGGAGAGCAGAGGTGGAGTGTAATACAGTGAGGATCAGACAGTATTACATACTGAGAGGGTACTGACTAATAGAGGTAGAGCAGAGGTGGAGTATAATACAGTGAGGATCAGACAGTATTACTATACTGAGAGGGTACTGACTAATAGAGGGAGAGCAGAGGTGGAGTACAATACAGTGAGGATCAGACAGTATTACTATACTGAGAGGGTACTGACTAATAGAGGTAGAGCAGAGGTGGAGTGTAATACAGTGAAGATCAGACAGTATTACTATACTGAGAGGGTACTGACTAATAGAGGGAGAGCAGAGGTGGAGTGTAATACAGTGAGGATCAGACAGTATTACTATACTGAGAGGGTACTGACTAATAGAGGTAGAGCAGAGGTGGAGTATAATACAGTGAAGATCAGACAGTATTACATACTGAGAGGGTACTGACTAATAGAGGTAGAGCAGAGGTGGAGTGTAATACAGTGAAGATCAGACAGTATTACATACTGAGAGGGTACTGACTAATAGAGGTAGAGCAGAGGTGGAGTGTAATACAGTGAAGATCAGACAGTATTACATACTGAGAGGGTACTGACTAATAGAGGGAGAGCAGAGGTGGAGTATAATACAGTGAGGATCAGATAGTATTACATACTGAGAGGGTACTGACTAATAGAGGTAGAGCAGAGGTGGAGTGTAATACAGTGAGGATCAGACAGTATTACATACTGAGAGGGTACTGACTAATACAGGGAGAGCAGAGGTGGAGTGTAATACAGTGAAGATCAGACAGTATTACATACTGAGAGGGTACTGACTAATAGAGGTAGAGCAGAGGTGGAGTATAATACAGTGAGGATCAGACAGTATTACATACTGAGAGGGTACTGACTAATAGAGGTAGAGCAGAGGTGGAGTATAATACAGTGAGGATCAGACAGTATTACATACTGAGAGGGTACTGACTAATAGAGGGAGAGCAGAGGTGGAGTGTAATACAGTGAGGATCAGACAATATTACATACTGAGAGGGTACTGACTAATAGAGGTAGAGCAGAGGTGGAGTATAATACACTGAGGATCAGACAGTATTACATACTGAGAGGGTACTGACTAATAGAGGTAGAGCAGAGGTGGAGTATAATACAGTGAGGATCAGAGAGTATTACATACTGAGAGGGTACTGACTAATAGAGGTAGAGCAGAGGTGGAGTATAATACAGTGAGGATCAGACAGTATTACATACTGAGAGGGTACTGACTAATAGAGGTAGAGCAGAGGTGGAGTATAATACAGTGAAGATCAGACAGTATTACATACTGAGAGGGTACTGACTAATAGAGGTAGAGCAGAGGTGGAGTATAATACAGTGAGGATCAGACAGTATTACATACTGAGAGGGTACTGACTAATAGAGGGAGAGCATAGGTGGAGTGTAATACAGTGAGGATCAGACAGTATTACATACTGAGAGGGTACTGACTAATAGAGGTAGAGCAGAGGTGGAGTATAATACAGTGAGGATCAGACAGTATTACATACTAAGAGGGTACTGACTAATAGAGGTAGAGCAGAGGTGGAGTGTAATACAGTGAGGATCAGACAGTATTACATACTGAGAGGGTACTGACTAATAGAGGTAGAGCAGAGGTGGAGTGTAATACAGAGAGGATCAGACAGTATTACATACTGAGAGGGTACTGACTAATAGAGGTAGAGCAGAGGTGGAGTATAATACAGTGAAGATCAGACAGTATTACATACTGAGAGGGTACTGACTAATAGAGGGAGAGCAGAGGTGGAGTGTAATACAGTGAGGATCAGACAGTATTACATACTGAGAGGGTACTGACTAATAGAGGTAGAGCAGAGGTGGAGTGTAATACAGTGAGGATCAGACAGTATTACATACTGAGAGGGTACTGACTAATAGAGGTAGAGCAGAGGTGGAGTGTAATACAGTGAAGATCAGACAGTATTACATACTGAGAGGGTACTGACTAATAGAGGTAGAGCAGAGGTGGAGTGTAATACTGTGAGGATCAGACAGTATTACATACTGAGAGGGTACTGACTAATAGAGGTAGAGCAGAGGTGGAGTATAATACAGTGAGGATCAGACAGTATTACATACTGAGAGGGTACTGACTAATAGAGGTAGAGCAGAGGTGGAGTGTAATACAGTGAGGATCAGACAGTATTACATACTGAGAGGGTACTGACTAATAGAGGTAGAGCAGAGGTGGAGTATAATACAGTGAGGATCAGACAGTATTACATACTGAGAGGGTACTGACTAATAGAGGTAGAGCAGAGGTGGAGTATAATACTGTGAGGATCAGACAGTATTACATACTGAGAGGGTACTGACTAATAGAGGTAGAGCAGAGGTGGAGTATAATACAGTGAGGATCAGACAGTATTACATACTGAGAGGGTACTGACTAATAGAGGTAGAGCAGAGGTGGAGTGTAATACAGTGAAGATCAGACAGTATTACATACTGAGAGGGTACTGACTAATAGAGGTAGAGCAGAGGTGGAGTGTAATAATGTGAGGATCAGACAGTATTACATACTGAGAGGGTACTGACTAGGGAGAGCAGAGGTGGAGTGTAATACAGTGAGGATCAGACAGTATTACATACTGAGAGGGTACTGACTAATAGAGGGAGAGCAGAGGTGGAGTATAATACAGTGAGTATCAGACAGTTTTACATACTGAGAGGGTACTGACTAATAGAGGTAGAGCAGAGGTGGAGTATAATACAGTGAGGATCAGACAGTATTACATACTGAGAGGGTACTGACTAATAGAGGTAGAGCAGAGGTGGAGTGTAATACTGTGAAGATCAGACAGTATTACATACTGAGAGGGTACTGACTAATAGAGGGAGAGCAGAGGTGGAGTATAATACAGTGAGGATCAGACAGTATTACATACTGAGAGGGTACTGACTAATAGAGGGAGAGCAGAGGTGGAGTGTAATACAGTGAGGATCAGACAGTATTACATACTGAGAGGGTACTGACTAATAGAGGTAGAGCAGAGGTGGAGTATAATACAGTGAGGATCAGACAGTATTACATACTGAGAGGGTACTGACTAATAGAGGGAGAGCAGAGGTGGAGTGTAATACTGTGAGGATCAGACAGTATTACATACTGAGAGGGTACTGACTAATAGAGGTAGAGCAGAGGTGAAGTATAATACTGAGAAGATCAGACAGTATTACATACTGAGAGGGTACTGACTAATAGAGGTAGAGCAGAGGTGGAGTATAATACAGTGAGGATCAGACAGTATTACATACTGAGAGGGTACTGACTAATAGAGGTAGAGCAGAGGTGGAGTATAATACAGTGAGGATCAGACAGTATTACATACTGAGAGGGTACTGACTAATAGAGGTAGAGCAGAGGTGGAGTATAATACAGTGAGGATCAGACAGTATTACATACTGAGAGGGTACTGACTAATAGAGGTAGAGCAGAGGTGGAGTATAATACAGTGAGGTTCAGACAGTATTACATACTGAGAGGGTACTGACTAATAGAGGTAGAGCAGAGGTGGAGTGTAATACTGTGAGGATCAGACAGTATTACATACTGAGAGGGTACTGACTAATAGAGGTAGAGCAGAGGTGGAGTGTAATACAGTGAGGATCAGACAGTATTACATACTGAGAGGGTACTGACTAATAGAGGTAGAGCAGAGGTGGAGTGTAATAAAGTGAGGATCAGACAGTATTACATACTGAGAGGGTACTGACTAATAGAGGGAGAGCAGAGGTGGAGTATAATACTGTGAGGATCAGACAGTATTACATACTGAGAGGGTACTGACTAATAGAGGGAGAGCAGAGGTGGAGCATAATACAGTGAGGATCAGACAGTATTACATACTGAGAGGGTACTGACTAATAGAGGTAGAGCAGAGGTGGAGTATAATACAGTGAGGATCAGACAGTATTACATACTGAGAGGGTACTGACTAATAGAGGTAGAGCAGAGGTGGAGTATAATACAGTGAGGATCAGACAGTATTACATACTGAGAGGGTACTGACTAATAGAGGTAGAGCAGAGGTGGAGTGTAATACAGTGAGGATCAGACAGTATTACATACTGAGAGGGTACTGACTAATAGAGGTAGAGCAGAGGTGGAGTGTAATACAGTGAGGATCAGACAGTATTACATACTGAGAGGGTACTGACTAATAGAGGTAGAGCAGAGGTGGAGTATAATACAGTGAGGATCAGACAGTATTACATACTGAGAGGGTACTGACTAATAGAGGGAGAGCAGAGGTGGAGTGTAATACAGTGAGGATCAGACAGTATTACATACTGAGAGGGTACTGACTAATAGAGGGAGAGCAGAGGTGGAGTATAATACAGTGAGGATCAGACAGTATTACATACTGAGAGGGTACTGACTAATAGAGGGGGAGCAGAGGTGGAGTATAATACAGTGAGGATCAGATAGTATTACATACTGAGAGGGTACTGACTAATAGAGGTAGAGCAGAGGTGGAGTATAATACAGTGAAGATCAGACAGTATTACATACTGAGAGGGTACTGACTAATAGAGGTAGAGCAGAGGTGGAGTATAATACAGTGAGGATCAGACAGTATTACATACTGAGAGGGTACTGACTAATAGAGGTAGAGCAGAGGTGGAGTGTAATACTGTGAGGATCAGACAGTATTACATACTGAGAGGGTACTGACTAATAGAGGTAGAGCAGAGGTGGAGTGTAATACAGTGAGGATCAGACAGTATTACATACTGAGAGGGTACTGACTAATAGAGGTAGAGCAGAGGTGGAGTATAATACAGTGAGGATCAGACAGTATTACATACTGAGAGGGTACTGACTAATAGAGGGAGAGCAGAGGTGGAGTATAATACAGTGAGGATCAGACAGTATTACATACTGAGAGGGTACTGACTAATAGAGGGAGAGCAGAGGTGGAGTATAATACAGTGAGGATCAGACAGTATTACATACTGAGAGGGTACTGACTAATAGAGGGAGAGCAGAGGTGAAGTATAACACAGTGAAGATCAGACAGTATTACATACTGAGAGGGTACTGACTAATAGAGGGAGAGCAGAGGTGGAGTGTAATACAGTGAGGATCAGACAGTATTACATACTGAGAGGGTACTGACTAATAGAGGGAGAGCAGAGGTGGAGTATAATACAGTGAGGATCAGACAGTATTACATACTGAGAGGGTACTGACTAATAGAGGTAGAGCAGAGGTGGAGTATAATACAGTGAGGATCAGACAGTATTACATACTGAGAGGGTACTGACTAATAGAGATAGAGCAGAGGTGGAGTGTAATACAGAGAAGATCAGACAGTATTACATACTGAGAGGGTACTGACTAATAGAGGGAGAGCAGAGGTGGAGTGTAATACTGTGAGGATCAGACAGTATTACATACTGAGAGGGTACTGACTAATAGAGGTAGAGCAGAGGTGGAGTGTAATACAGTGAGGATCAGACAGTATTACATACTGAGAGGGTACTGACTAATAGAGGGAGAGCAGAGGTGGAGTATAATACAGTGAAGATCAGACAGTATTACATACTGAGAGGGTACTGACTAATAGAGGGAGAGCAGAGGTGGAGTGTAATACTGTGAAGATCAGACAGTATTACATACTGAGAGGGTACTGACTAATAGAGGGAGAGCAGAGGTGGAGTGTAATACAGTGAGGATCAGATAGTATTACATACTGAGAGGGTACTGACTAATAGAGGGAGAGCAGAGGTGGAGTGTAATACAGTGAGGATCAGACAGTATTACATACTGAGAGGGTACTGACTAATAGAGGTAGAGCAGAGGTGGAGTGTAATACTGTGAGGATCAGATAGTGTTACATACTGAGAGGGTACTGACTAATAGAGGTAGAGCAGAGGTGGAGTATAATACAGTGAGGATCAGACAGTATTACATACTGAGAGGGTACTGACTAATAGAGGGAGAGCAGAGGTGGAGTGTAATACAGTGAAGATCAGACAGTATTACATACTGAGAGGGTACTGACTAATAGAGGTAGAGCAGAGGTGGAGTATAATACAGTGAGGATCAGACAGTATTACATACTGAGAGGGTACTGACTAATAGAGGTAGAGCAGAGGTGGAGTGTAATACAGTGAGGATCAGACAGTATTACATACTGAGAGGGTACTGACTAATAGAGGTAGAGCAGAGGTGGAGTATAATACAGTGAGGATCAGACAGTATTACATACTGAGAGTGTACTGACTAATAGAGGTAGAGCAGAGGTGGAGTGTAATACAGTGAGGATCAGACAGTATTACATACTGAGAGGGTACTGACTAATAGAGGTAGAGCAGAGGTGGAGTATAATACAGTGAGGATCAGACAGTATTACATACTGAGAGGGTACTGACTAATAGAGGTAGAGCAGAGGTGGAGTATAATACAGAGAGGATCAGACAGTATTACTATACTGAGAGGGTGCTGACTAATAGAGGTAGAGCAGAGGTGGAGTGTAATACAGTGAAGATCAGACAGTATTACATACAGAGGGTACTGACTAATAGAGGTAGAGCAGAGGTGGAGTGTAATACAGTGAGGATCAGACAGTATTACATACTGAGAGGGTACTGACTAATAGAGGTAGAGCAGAGGTGGAGTGTAATACAGTGAGGATCAGACAGTATTACATACTGAGAGGGTACTGACTAATAGAGGTAGAGCAGAGGTGGAGTATAATACAGTGAGGATCAGACAGTATTACATACTGAGAGGGTACTGACTAATAGAGGTAGAGCAGAGGTGGAGTATAATACAGTGAGGATCAGACAGTATTACATACTGAGAGGGTACTGACTAATAGAGGTAGAGCAGAGGTGGAGTGTAATACTGTGAGGATCAGACAGTATTACATACTGAGAGGGTACTGACTAATAGAGGTAGAGCAGAGGTGGAGTATAATACAGTGACGATCAGACAGTATTACATACTGAGAGGGTACTGACTAATAGAGGTAGAGCAGAGGTGGAGTGTAATACTGTGAGGATCAGACAGTATTACATACTGAGAGGGTACTGACTAATAGAGGTAGAGCAGAGGTGGAGTGTAATACAGTGAAGATCAGACAGTATTACATACTGAGAGGGTACTGACTAATAGAGGTAGAGCCGAGGTGGAGTGTAATACAGTGAAGATCAGACAGTATTACATACTGAGAGGGTACTGACTAATAGAGGTAGAGCAGAGGTGGAGTATAGTACAGTGAGGATCAGACAGTATTACATACTGAGAGGGTACTGACTAATAGAGGTAGAGCAGAGGTGGAGTGTAATACAGTGAGGATCAGACAGTATTACATACTGAGAGGGTACTGACTAATAGAGGTAGAGCAGAGGTGGAGTGTAATACAGTGAGGATCAGACAGTATTACATACTGAGAGGGTACTGACTAATAGAGATAGAGCAGAGGTGGAGTGTAATACAGAGAAGATCAGACAGTATTACATACTGAGAGGGTACTGACTAATAGAGGGAGAGCAGAGGTGGAGTGTAATACTGTGAGGATCAGACAGTATTACATACTGAGAGGGTACTGACTAATAGAGGTAGAGCAGAGGTGGAGTGTAATACAGTGAGGATCAGACAGTATTACATACTGAGAGGGTACTGACTAATAGAGGGAGAGCAGAGGTGGAGTATAATACAGTGAAGATCAGACAGTATTACATACTGAGAGGGTACTGACTAATAGAGGGAGAGCAGAGGTGGAGTGTAATACTGTGAAGATCAGACAGTATTACATACTGAGAGGGTACTGACTAATAGAGGGAGAGCAGAGGTGGAGTGTAATACAGTGAGGATCAGATAGTATTACATACTGAGAGGGTACTGACTAATAGAGGGAGAGCAGAGGTGGAGTGTAATACAGTGAGGATCAGACAGTATTACATACTGAGAGGGTACTGACTAATAGAGGTAGAGCAGAGGTGGAGTGTAATACTGTGAGGATCAGACAGTGTTACATACTGAGAGGGTACTGACTAATAGAGGTAGAGCAGAGGTGGAGTATAATACAGTGAGGATCAGACAGTATTACATACTGAGAGGGTACTGACTAATAGAGGGAGAGCAGAGGTGGAGTGTAATACAGTGAAGATCAGACAGTATTACATACTGAGAGGGTACTGACTAATAGAGGTAGAGCAGAGGTGGAGTATAATACAGTGATGATCAGACAGTATTACATACTGAGAGGGTACTGACTAATAGAGGTAGAGCAGAGGTGGAGTGTAATACAGTGAGGATCAGACAGTATTACATACTGAGAGGGTACTGACTAATAGAGGTAGAGCAGAGGTGGAGTATAATACAGTGAGGATCAGACAGTATTACATACTGAGAGTATACTGACTAATAGAGGTAGAGCAGAGGTGGAGTGTAATACAGTGAGGATCAGACAGTATTACATACTGAGAGGGTACTGACTAATAGAGGTAGAGCAGAGGTGGAGTATAATACAGTGAGGATCAGACAGTATTACATACTGAGAGGGTACTGACTAATAGAGGGAGAGCAGAGGTGGAGTGTAATACAGTGAGGATCAGACAGTATTACATACTGAGAGGGTACTGACTAATAGAGGGAGAGCAGAGGTGGAGTGTAATACAGTGAGGATCAGACAGTATTACATACTGAGAGGGTACTGACTAATAGAGGTAGAGCAGAGGTGGAGTGTAATACAGTGAGGATCAGACAGTATTACATACTGAGAGGGTACTGACTAATAGAGGTAGAGCAGAGGTGGAGTGTAATACAGTGAGGATCAGACAGTATTACATACTGAGAGGGTACTGACTAATAGAGGTAGAGCAGAGGTGGAGTATAATACAGTGAGGATCAGACAGTATTACATACTGAGAGGGTACTGACTAATAGAGGTAGAGCAGAGGTGGAGTATAATACAGTGAGGATCAGACAGTATTACATACTGAGAGGGTACTGACTAATAGAGGTAGAGCAGAGGTGGAGTGTAATACAGTGAGGATCAGACAGTATTACATACTGAGAGGGTACTGACTAATAGAGGTAGAGCAGAGGTGGAGTATAATACAGTGAGGATCAGACAGTATTACATACTGAGAGGGTACTGACTAATAGAGGTAGAGCAGAGGTGGAGTATAATACAGTGAGGATCAGACAGTATTACATACTGAGAGGGTACTGACTAATAGAGGTAGAGCAGAGGTGGAGTGTAATACTGTGAGGATCAGACAGTATTACATACTGAGAGGGTACTGACTAATAGAGGTAGAGCAGAGGTGGAGTATAATACAGTGACGATCAGACAGTATTACATACTGAGAGGGTACTGACTAATAGAGGTAGAGCAGAGGTGGAGTGTAATACTGTGAGGATCAGACAGTATTACATACTGAGAGGGTACTGACTAATAGAGGTAGAGCAGAGGTGGAGTGTAATACAGTGAAGATCAGACAGTATTACATACTGAGAGGGTACTGACTAATAGAGGTAGAGCCGAGGTGGAGTGTAATACAGTGAAGATCAGACAGTATTACATACTGAGAGGGTACTGACTAATAGAGGTAGAGCAGAGGTGGAGTATAGTACAGTGAGGATCAGACAGTATTACATACTGAGAGGGTACTGACTAATAGAGGTAGAGCAGAGGTGGAGTGTAATACAGTGAGGATCAGACAGTATTACATACTGAGAGGGTACTGACTAATAGAGGTAGAGCAGAGGTGGAGTGTAATACAGTGAGGATCAGACAGTATTACATACTGAGAGGGTACTGACTAATAGAGGTAGAGCAGAAGTGGAGTGTAATACTGTGAGGATCAGACAGTATTACATACTGAGAGGGTACTGACTAATAGAGGTAGAGCAGAGGTGGAGTGTAATACAGTGAGGATCAGACAGTATTACATACTGAGAGGGTACTGACTAATAGAGGTAGAGCAGAGGTGGAGTGTAATACAGTGAGGATCAGACAGTATTACATACTGAGAGGGTACTGACTAATAGAGGTAGAGCCGAGGTGGAGTATAATACAGTGAGGATCAGACAGTATTACATACTGAGAGGGTACTGACTAATAGAGGTAGAGCAGAGGTGGAGTATAATACAGTGAGGATCAGACAGTATTACATACTGAGAGGGTACTGACTAATAGAGGGAGAGCAGAGGTGGAGTATAATACAGTGAGGATCAGACAGTATTACATACTGAGAGGGTACTGACTAATAGAGGTAGAGCAGAGGTGGAGTATAATACAGTGAGGATCAGACAGTATTACATACTGAGAGGGTACTGACTAATAGAGGTAGAGCAGAGGTGGAGTATAATACAGTGAGGATCAGACAGTATTACATACTGAGAGGGTACTGACTAATAGAGGTAGAGCAGAGGTGGAGTATAATACAGTGAAGATCAGACAGTATTACTATACTGAGAGGGTACTGACTAATAGAGGTAGAGCAGAGGTGGAGTGTAATACAGAGAAGATCAGACAGTATTACATACTGAGAGGGTACTGACTAATAGAGGTAGAGCAGAGGTGGAGTGTAATACTGTGAGGATCAGACAGTATTACTATACTGAGAGGGTACTGACTAATAGAGGGAGAGCAGAGGTGGAGTGTAATACAGTGAGGATCAGACAGTATTACTATACTGAGAGGGTACTGACTAATAGAGGGAGAGCAGAGGTGGAGTGTAATACACTGAGGATCAGACAGTATTACATACTGAGAGGGTACTGACTAATAGAGGGAGAGCAGAGGTGGAGTGTAATACAGTGAGGATCAGACAGTATTACATACTGAGAGGGTACTGACTAATAGAGGGAGAGCAGAGGTGGAGTGTAATACAGTGAGGATCAGACAGTATTACATACTGAGAGGGTACTGACTAATAGAGGGAGAGCAGAGGTGGAGTGTAATACAGTGAAGATCAGACAGTATTACATACTAATATCGGTAGACCAGGTATAGATATAACTAATTACTGAGAGTGGGAGAATAAACTTCCCCAGAGGTAATACAGAGAAGGCATTGGCCATAAAATAGATAAACTGAAATCCATCAGCACAAGGGGACATACAGTAAAATTAGACAAGGGAAGAGAAGGATGCCCTGAGCAGTCTGGGAGGGATCTTGGCGGTGTAGTGTTGCTCCTCAGCCTTCCTTGGTGTCGTTTGGTTCTCTTGCACAGCCCAGATTTCATGTCCTGATGTTTTATGGATTCAGACTGAACCTCCTGTGATAGAACATGTAAAACAAAAGAGAACAAGCATTAGAATGATTCACTCCACAAGTGACATCCTGGTGCTCAGATGGAACAATCCCCCTCCCTGCAGATAAAAGGCAACCGAGCAGGGAGGGGGAACAAACAAATTAAGGTTGGTTTATTTTTATTTTTTTAAAGAAGAAGAAAAGTTTATGTGTGTGAAAGTGTGTGTGTGTGTGTGTGTGTGTGTGTGTGTGTGTGTGTGTGTGTGACTTTGTGTGGAAGTGTGAGAGTGTATGTGTCTGTGTGGAAGTGTGACTCAGTGTGTGTGTGTGTGTGTGTGTGACTTTGTGTGTAAGTGTGTGTGTTTGAATGTGTGTGTGTGTAAGTGTGACTCAGTGTGTGTGGAAGTGTGAATGGGTGTGTGCATGTGTTTGTAAATGTGACTGTGTGTATTTGAGTGTGTGTGTATGTAAGTGTAACTTTGTGTGAAAGTGTGACTGCGTATTTGTGTATGATTAATGGATTGTATTAATGAATTGGATTGTGTCTGTGTGTATATATATCCTACATATTGCCATCTCATAGGACCTGCCATGATTAATGAATTGGATTGTGTCTGTGTGTGTATATATATCCTACATACTGCCATCTCATAGGACCTGCCATGCTTAATGAATTGGATTGTGTCTGTGTGTATATACATCCTTCATACTGCCATCTCATAGGACCTGCCATGATTGATGAATTGGATTGTGTCTGTGTGTATATACATCCTAAATACTGCCATCTCATAGGACCTGCTATGATTAAAGAATTGGATTGTGTCTGTGTGTATACATCCTACATACTGCCATTTTATAGGACCTGCCATGATTGTATCTGTGTGTGTATATACATCATACATACTGACATCTCATAGGACTTGCCTTGATTAATGAATTGGAGTGTGTCTGTGTGTATATACATCCTACATACTGCCATCTCATAGGACCTGCCAGGATTAATGAATTGGATAGTGTCTATGTTTATACATCCTACACACTGCCATCTCATAGGACCTGTGTGTATATACATCCTACATACTGCCATCTCATAGGACCTGCCATGATTAAGGAATTGGATTGTGTCTGTGTGTGTATATACATCGTACATACTGACATCTCATAGGACTTGCCCTGATTAATGAATTGGAGTGTGTCTGTGTGTATATACATCCTACATACTGCCATCTCATAGGATCTGCCATGATGAATGAATTGGAGTGTGTCTGTGTGTATATACATCCTACATACTGCCATCTCATAGGACCTGCCATGATTAATGAATTGGATTGTGTGTGTGTGTATATATATCCTACATACTGCCATCTCATAGGACCTGCTATGATTAATGAATTGGATTGTGTCTGTGTGTATATACATCCTAAATACTGCCATCTCATAGGACCTGCTATGATTAAAGAATTGGATTGTGTCTGTGTGTATACATCCTACATACTGCCATTTTATAGGACCTGCCATGATTGTATCTGTGTGTGTATATACATCATACATACTGACATCTCATAGGACTTGCCTTGATTAATGAATTGGAGTGTGTCTGTGTGTATATACATCCTACATACTGCCATCTCATAGGACCTGCCAGGATTAATGAATTGGATAGTGTCTATGTTTATACATCCTACACACTGCCATCTCATAGGACCTGCCATGATTAATTAATTGGATTGTGTCTGTGTGTGTATATACATCGTACATACTGACATCTCATAGGACTTGCCCTGATTAATGAATTGGAGTGTGTCTGTGTGTATATACATCCTACATACTGCCATCTCATAGGAACTGCCATGATTAATGAATTGGATTGTGTCTGTGTGTATATACATCCTACATACTGCCATCTCATAGGAACTGCCATGATTAATGAATTGGATTGTGTCTGTGTGTATAAACATCCTACATACTGCCATCTCATAGGACCTGTGTGTATAAACATCCTACATACTGAGATCTCATAGGACCTGTGTGTATATACATGCTAAATACTGCCAGGCTGCACTTTACATGCTCTTTCTGCAGCATGTGGAACACATGACTTGGGAAACATAGCCGGTGATTGCAGCTTTGAGGGTCTCTGAAGAGATCTTGTCTGTGAAGCAGCAGCAGTGGCAGGGGGCAGGGGTAGGAAGGGGAGGAGGAGGAGTGGCAGGGGGCAGGGGTAGGAAGGGGAGGAGGAGGAGGTGCTGATAGACTGCAGACTTGGGAAATCTTTGGAAGTGTGTGAAGGAGACTGCGAGCGAGAGGAGCAACAGACCCCAGTACACAGGTACCAAGGGCAGGGGACTGGTTATCTCATGTTATATCTATGTATGTAGCATGTACTATACGCAGGGTAAACATGACATATTAAGGTGCACAGACTATTCTTAAATACCAGGTCCCATGCAATCGCCTCCAATCGCTGGATGGTAATCATAAGGGAGAGTAATGTGTGTGTGATAGTGGTGGAGGGTGTGAGTAATGTGTGTAATAGTGGTGCGATGGGTGAGAGTAGTGTGTGTGATAGTGGTGCGAGGTGTGAGAGTAGTGTGTGTGATAGTGGTGCGAGGTGTGAGAGTAGTGTGTGTGATAGTGGTGCGAGGTGTGAGAGTAGTGTGTGTGATAGTGGTGCGAGGTGTGAGAGTAGTGTGTGTGATAGTGGTGCGAGGTGTGAGAGTAGTGTGTGTGATAGTGGTGTGTGTGATAGTGGTGTGTGTGATAGTGGTGGAGGGTGTGAGAGTAGTGTGTGTGTGTGATAGGGGTGCGAGGTGTGAGAGTAGTGTGTGTGTGTGTGTGCGTGATAGTGGTGTGAGGTGTGAGAGTAGTGTGTGTGATAGTGGTGCGAGGTGTGAGAGTAGTGTGTGTGATAGTGGTGCGAGGTGTGAGAGTAGTGTGTGTGATAGTGGTGCGAGGTGTAAGAGTAGTGTGTGTGATAGTGGTGTGTGAGAGTAGTGTGTGTGTGATAGTGGTGGAGGGTGTGAGAGTAGTGTGTGTGTGATAGTGGTGGAGGGTGTGAGAGTAGTGTGTGTGTGATAGTGGTGCGAGGTGTGAGAGTAGTGTGTGTGTGTGATAGGGGTGTGAGAGTAGTGTGTGTGTGTGTGTGATAGTGGTGTGAGGTGTGAGAGTAGTGTGTGTGTGTGTGATAGTGGTGCGAGGTGTGAGAGTAGTGTGTGTGTGTGTGTGATAGTGCTGCTGGTGTGAGAGTAGTGTGTGTGTGTGTGTGTGTGTGTGTGTGATAGTGGTGTGTGTGTGATAGTGGTGTGAGGTGTGAGAGTAGTGTGTGAGGTGTGAGAGTAGTGTGTGTGTGTGATAGTGGTGCGAGGTGTGAGAGTAGTGTGTGTGTGTGTGATAGTGGTGAGAGTAGTGTGTGTGTGTGTGATAGTGGTGAGAGTAGTGTGTGTGTGTGTGATAGTGGTGCGAGGTGTGAGAGTAGTGTGTGTGATAGTGGTGCGAGGTGTGAGAGTAGTGTGTGTGATAGTGGTGCGAGGTGTGAGAGTAGTGTGTGTGATAGTGGTGCGAGGTGTGAGAGTAGTGTGTGTGTGTGATAGTGGTGCGAGGTGTGAGAGTAGTGTGTGTGTGTGATAGTGGTGCGAGGTGTGTGATAGTGGTGCGAGGTGTGTGATAGTGGTGCGAGGTGTGTGATAGTGGTGCGAGGTGTGTGATAGTGGTGCGAGGTGTGTGATAGTGGTGCGAGGTGTGTGATAGTGGTGTGAGAGTAGTGTGTGTGATAGTGGTGCGAGGTGTGAGAGTAGTGTGTGTGATAGTGGTGTGAGAGTAGTGTGTGTGATAGTGGTGCGAGGTGTGAGAGTAGTGTGTGTGATAGTGGTGCGAGGTGTGAGAGTAGTGTGTGTGATAGTGGTGCGAGGTGTGAGAGTAGTGTGTGTGATAGTGGTGCGAGGTGTGAGAGTAGTGTGTGTGATAGTGGTGCGAGGTGTGAGAGTAGTGTGTGTGATAGTCGTGCGAGGTGTGAGAGTAGTGTGTGTGATAGTGGTGTGTGTGATAGTGGTGTGTGTGATAGTGGTGTGTGTGATAGTGATGGAGGGTGTGAGAGTAGTGTGTGTGTGATAGTGGTGGAGGGTGTGAGAGTAGTGTGTGTGTGATAGTGGTGGAGGGTGTGAGAGTAGTGTGTGTGTGATAGTGGTGGAGGGTGTGAGAGTAGTGTGTGTGTGATAGTGGTGGAGGGTGTGAGAGTAGTGTGTGTGTGATAGTGGTGCGAGGTGTGAGAGTAGTGTGTGTGTGTGATAGTGGTGCGAGGTGTGAGAGTAGTGTGTGTGTGTGATAGGGGTGCGAGGTGTGAGAGTAGTGTGTGTGTGTGTGCGTGATAGTGGTGTGAGGTGTGAGAGTAGTGTGTGTGATAGTGGTGCGAGGTGTGAGAGTAGTGTGTGTGATAGTGGTGCGAGGTGTGAGAGTAGTGTGTGTGATAGTGGTGCGAGGTGTGAGAGTAGTGTGTGTGATAGTGGTGCGAGGTGTAAGAGTAGTGTGTGTGATAGTGGTGTGTGAGAGTAGTGTGTGTGTGATAGTGGTGGAGGGTGTGAGAGTAGTGTGTGTGTGATAGTGGTGGAGGGTGTGAGAGTAGTGTGTGTGTGATAGTGGTGCGAGGTGTGAGAGTAGTGTGTGTGTGTGATAGGGGTGTGAGAGTAGTGTGTGTGTGTGTGTGTGATAGTGCTGCTGGTGTGAGAGTAGTGTGTGTGTGTGTGTGTGTGTGATAGTGGTGTGTGTGTGATAGTGGTGTGAGGTGTGAGAGTAGTGTGTGAGGTGTGAGAGTAGTGTGTGTGTGTGATAGTGGTGCGAGGTGTGAGAGTAGTGTGTGTGTGTGATAGTGGTGAGAGTAGTGTGTGTGTGTGTGATAGTGGTGAGAGTAGTGTGTGTGTGTGTGATAGTGGTGCGAGGTGTGAGAGTAGTGTGTGTGATAGTGGTGCGAGGTGTGAGAGTAGTGTGTGAGAGTAGTGTGTGTGTGTGATAGTGGTGGAGGGTGTGAGTAATGTGTGTGATAGTGGTGCGATGGGTGAGAGTAGTGTGTATGATAGTGGTGCGGGGTGTGAGTGTGTGTGTGATAGTGGTGCAGGGTGTGAGAGTAGTGTGTATGATAGTGGTGCGATGGGTGAGAGTAGTGTGTATGATAGTGGTGCAGGGTGTGAGAGTAGTGTGTGTGTGTGTGATAGGGGTGCGGGGTGTGAGAGTAGTGTGTGTGATAGTGGTGCGAGGTGTGAGAGTAGTGTGTGTGTGATAGTGGTGCGGGGTGTGAGAGTAGTGTGTGTGTGATAGTGGTGCGAGGTGTGAGAGTAGTGTGTGTGTGATAGTGGTGCGAGGTGTGAGAGTAGTGTGTGTGTGATAGTGGTGCGGGTGTGTGAGAGTAGTGTGTGTGTGATAGTGGTGCGAGGTGTGAGAGTAGTGTGTGTGTGATAGTGGTGCGGGGTGTGAGAGTAGTGTGTGTGTGTGATAGTGGTGCGGGGTGTGAGAGTAGTATGTGTGTGTGATAGTGGTGCGAGGTGTGAGAGTAGTATGTGTGTGTGATAGTGGTGCGAGGTGCGAGAGTAGTGTGTGTGTAATAGTGGTGCGAGGTGTGAGAGTAGTGTGTGTGTGATAGTGGTGCGAGGTGTGAGAGTAGTGTGTGTGTGTGATAGTGGTGCGAGGTGTGTGATAGTGGTGCGAGGTGTGTGATAGTGGTGCGAGGTGTGTGATAGTGGTGCGAGGTGTGTGATAGTGGTGCGAGGTGTGTGATAGTGGTGCGAGGTGTGTGAGTAGTGTGTGTGATAGTGGTGTGAGAGTAGTGTGTGTGATAGTGGTGCGAGGTGTGAGAGTAGTGTGTGTGTGTGATAGTGGTGCGAGAGTAGTGTGTGTGTGTGATAGTGGTGTGAGAGTAGTGTGTGTGTGTGATAGTGGTGCGAGGTGTGAGAGTAGTGTGTGTGATAGTGGTGCGAGGTGTGAGAGTAGTGTGTGTGATAGTGGTGCGAGGTGTGAGAGTAGTGTGTGTGATAGTGGTGCGAGGTGTGAGAGTAGTGTGTGATAGTGGTGCGAGGTGTGAGAGTAGTGTGTGATAGTGGTGCGAGGTGTGAGAGTAGTGTGTGATAGTGGTGCGAGGTGTGAGAGTAGTGTGTGTGTGTGATAGTGGTGCGAGGTGTGAGAGTAGTGTGTGTGTGTGAGAGTAGTGTGTGTGTGTGTGATAGTGGTGCGAGGTGTGAGAGTAGTGTGTGTGTGTGATAGTGGTGCGAGAGTAGTGTGTGTGTGGTGTGTGTGATAGTGGTGTGAGAGTAGTGTGTGTGTGTGTGTGATAGTGGTGTGAGAGTAGTGTGTGTGTGTGTGTGTGTGATAGTGGTGTGATAGTGGTGTGAGAGTAGTGTGTGTGTGTGTGTGATAGTGGTGTGAGAGTAGTGTGCGTGATAGTGGTGTGAGAGTAGTGTGTGTGTGTGTGATAGTGGTGTGAGAGTAGTGTGTGTGTGCGTGATAGTGGTGTGAGAGTAGTGTGTGTGTGTGTGATAGTGGTGTGAGAGTAGTGTGTGTGTGTGTGATAGTGGTGTGAGAGTAGTGTGTGTGTGTGTGATAGTGGTGTGAGAGTAGTGTGTGTGTGTGTGTGATAGTGGTGTGAGAGTAGTGTGTGTGTGTGTGTGATAGTGGTGTGAGAGTAGTGTGTGTGATAGTGGTGTGAGAGTAGTGTGTGTGTGTGTGTGATAGTGGTGTGAGAGTAGTGTGTGTGTGTGTGATAGTGGTGTGAGAGTAGTGTGTGTGTGTGTGATAGTGGTGTGAGAGTAGTGTGTGTGTGTGTGATAGTGGTGTGAGAGTAGTGTGTGTGTGTGTGATAGTGGTGTGAGAGTAGTGTGTGTGTGTGTGTGAAAGTGGTGTGAGAGTAGTGTGTGTGTGATAGTGGTGCTAGGTGTGAGAGTATTGTGTGTGTGTGATAGTGGTGCGATGTGTGAGAGTAGTGTGTGTGTGTGTGTAATAGTGGTGCGAGGTGTGAGAGTAGTGTGTGTGTGTGTGTGTGTGTGTGTGATAGTGCTGCGAGGTGTGAGAGTAGTGTGTGTGTGTGTGATAGTGGTGCGAGGTGTGAGAGTAGTGTGTGTGTGTGTGATAGTGGTGTGAGGTGTGTGATCCCTGCCACATGTGTCGGATCCAGTGATATGTATATGGCTCCAGACCCTAGTTTCCGTGGCACGGGGAACCATTTTTCCAGGGAAAGAGGTAGCACAGGGCAGTCTTAAGCCACCCCAGGTGGTCAGCAAATACAATTATTAGCCTTATCCATACGAGAAGATTATAAACACAATCTATGACACTTGTCCTATATACTGATACACATAGAGGATACGCAAAGTCACCTGCCAGATGCTAATACCCGACGCATCCCATCAATATAATAAGATGCCACAATATCATCACCCAACGTGTCCCAGTATTAATAGCAGATGCCGTACACTTACCACCCGACGCGTTCCACCAGCAAAAGCAGACCCTGCAATATTGTAACCCGACGTGTGCCACAAGATAACCCAATGCATCCCAAGCCAATAAAACTAGATGCCGCAATATTACCCACCAGCAAAACCACAGGCTACAAGATCGGTATCTGATGCGTAGTCCCACTAAGAGGTTTGGCAGTGATAGAGTTATATGTCGCAGTGAGATTGCAGTTCGTTCACAGTGGTATTCACACATGGTCTGTCCCTACATTTTAAATATAGCCTGCCACGTGGGAATGATGTGTACCACGTTTCTGTACAGGTCACGTTCCCTAGCCTCTAATTTCTCAATCTGCCTACTGAATATAAACAGACTGTCCTCTCCCACGCCTCCTACCAACACACTCCCTGCGCGTTTCTCAAGTTAAAGGGAACCTGCGGCCACAAGATGTTCAGTTAAATTGAAAAATTACATCAAGTGTAATTTATAGACAAGATTTACATAGAAAGATACAAATAAAATATCTCACTAAGCCCTCTTTGCTCTCTCTCTCTTTATAGCTCTATCTTTACATGAATTGGATTGTGTGTGTGTGTATATACATCCTACATACTGCCGGGCTGCACTTTACATGAATTGGATTGTGTGTGTGTGTATATACATCCTACATACTGCCAGGCAGCACTTTACATGAATTGGATTGTGTGTGTGTGTATATATACATCCTACATACTGCCGGGCTCCACTTTACATGAATTGGATTGTGTCTGTGTGTATATACATCCTACATACTGCCAGGCTGCACTTTACATGAATTGGATTGTGTGTGTGTGTGTGTATATACATCCTACATACTGCCGGGCTGCACTTTACATGAATTGGATTGTGTGTGTGTATATACATCCTACATACTGCCGGGCTGCACTTTACATGAATTGGATTGTGTCTGTGTGTATATACATCCTACATACTGCCGGGCTGCACTTTACATGAATTGGATTGTGTGTGTGTGTGTGTATACATCCTACATACTGCTGGGCTGCACTTTACATGAATTGGATTGTGTGTGTGTGTATATACATCCTACATACTGCTAGGCTGCACTTTACATGAATTGGATTGTGTGTGTGTGTATATACATCCTACATACTGCCAGGCTGCACTTTACATGAATTGGATTGTGTGTGTGTGTATATACATCCTACATACTGCCAGGCTGCACTTTACATGAATTGGATTGTGTGTGTGTGTATATACATCCTACATACTGCCGGGCTGCACTTTACATGAATTGGATTGTGTGTGTGTGTGTATATACATCCTACATACTTCCGGGCTGCACTTTACATGAATTGGATTGTGTGTGTGTGTGTGTGTGTGTGTGTGTGTGTGTGTGTGTATATACATCCTACATACTGCCGGGCTGCACTTTACATGAATTGGATTGTGTGTGTGTGTATATACATCCTACATACTGTAGGGCTGCACGTTACATGAATTGGATTGTGTGTGTGTGTGTGTGTGTGTGTGTGTGTGTGTGTATATACATCCTACATACTGCCGGGCTGCACTTTACATGAATTGGATTGTGTGTGTGTGTATATACATCCTACATACTGCCAGGCTGCACTTTACATGAATTGGATTGTGTGTGTGTGTGTGTGTGTGTGTGTGTGTGTGTGTGTATATACATCCTACATACTGCCGGGCTGCACTTTACATGAATTGGATTGTGTGTGTGTGTGTATATACATCCTACATACTGCCGGGCTGCACTTTACATGAATTGGATTGTGTCTGTGTGTATATACATCCTACATACTGCCGGGCTGCACTTTACATGAATTGGATTGTGTCTGTGTGTATATACATCCTACATACTGCCGGGCTGCACTTTACATGAATTGGATTGTGTCTGTGTGTATATACATCCTACATACTGCCGGGCTGCACTTTACATGAATTGGATTGTGTGTGTGTGTATATACATCCTACGACTGCTGGGCTGCACTTTACATGAATTGGATTGTGTGTGTGTGTGTATACATCCTACATACTGCCAGGCTGCACTTTACATGAATTGGATTGTGTGTGTGTATATAGATCCTACATACTGCCGGGCTGCACTTTACATGTATTGGATTGTGTGTGTGTGTGTGTGTGTGTGTGTGTATATACATCCTACATACTGCCGGGCTGCACTTTGCATGAATTGGATTGTGTGTGTATATACATCCTACATACTGCCGGGCTGCACTTTACATGAATTGGATTGTGTGTGTGTGTATATACATCCTACATACTGCCGGGCTGCACTTTGCATGAATTGGATTGTGTGTGTGTGTGTGTATACATCCTACATACTGCCGGGCTGCACTTTACATGAATTGGATTGTGTGTGTGTGTATATACATCCTACATACTGCCGGGCTGCACTTTGCATGAATTGGATTGTGTGTGTGTATATAGATCCTACATACTGTAGGGCTGCACGTTACATGAATTGGATTGTGTGTGTGTATATACATCCTACATACTGCCAGGCTGCACTTTACATGAATTGGATTGTGTGTGTGTGTGTATATACATCCTACATACTGCCAGGCTGCACTTTACATGAATTGGATTGTGTGTGTGTCTGTGTATATACATCCTACATACTGCCAGGCTGCACTTTACATGCATTGGATTGTGTGTGTGTGTATATACATCCTACATACTGCCAGGCTGCACTTTACATGAATTGGATTGTGTGTGTGTGTGTGTATATACATCCTACATACTGCCGGGCTGCACTTTACATGAATTGGATTGTGTGTCTGTGTATATACATCCTACATACTGCCGGGCTGCACTTTACATGAATTGGATTGTGTGTGTGTGTGTGTATACATCCTACATACTGCCAGGCTGCACTTTACATGAATTGGATTGTGTGTGTGTGTGTATATACATCCTACATACTGCCGGGCTGCACTTTACATGAATTGGATTGTGTGTGTGTGTGTATATACATCCTACATACTGCCAGGCTGCACTTTACATGAATTGGATTGTGTGTGTATATACATCCTACATACTGCCGGGCTGCACTTTACATGAATTGGATTGTGTGTGTGTATATATACATCCTACATACTGCCAGGCTGCACTTTACATGAATTGGATTGTGTGTGTGTGTGTGTATATACATCCTACATACTGCCGGGCTGCACTTTACATGAATTGGATTGTGTGTGTGTGTATATACATCCTACATACTGCCGGGCTGCACTTTACATGAATTGGATTGTGTGTGTGTATATACATCCTACATACTGCCGGGCTGCACTTTACATGAATTGGATTGTGTGTGTGTATATACATCCTACATACTGCCGGGCTGCACTTTACATGAATTGGATTGTGTCTGTGTATATATACATCCTACATACTGCTAGGCTGCACTTTACATGAATTGGATTGTGTGTGTGTATATACATCCTACATACTGCCGGGCTGCACTTTACATGAATTGGATTGTGTGTGTGTGTATATACATCCTACATACTGCCGGGCTGCACTTTACATGAATTGGATTGGGTGTGTGTGTATATACATCCTACATACTGCCGGGCTGCACTTTACATGAATTGGATTGTGTGTGTGTCTGTGTATATACATCCTACATACTGCCAGGCTGCACTTTACATGAATTGGATTGTGTGTGTGTGTATATACATCCTACATACTGCCGGGCTGCACTTTACATGAATTGGATTGTGTGTGTGTGTGTATATACATCCTACATACTGCTGGGCTGCACTTTACATGAATTGGATTGTGTGTGTGTGTGTATACATCCTACATACTGCCGGGCTGCACTTTACATGAATTGGATTGTGTGTGTGTGTGTATATACATCCTACATACTGCTAGGCTGCACTTTACATGAATTGGATTGTGTGTGTGTATATACATCCTACATACTGCCAGGCTGCACTTTACATGAATTGGATTGTGTGTGTGTATATACATCCTACATACTGCCGGGCTCCACTTTACATGAATTGGATTGTGTGTGTGTATATACATCCTACATACTGCCGGGCTGCACTTTACATGAATTGGATTGTGTGTGTGTGTATATACATCCTACATACTGCCAGGCTGCACTTTACATGAATTGGATTGTGTGTGTGTATATACATCCTACATACTGCCGGGCTGCACTTTACATGAATTGGATTGGGTGTGTGTGTATATACATCCTACATACTGCCAGGCTGCACTTTACATGAATTGGATTGTGTGTGTGTGTGTATATACATCCTACATACTGCCGGGCTGCACTTTACATGAATTGGATTGTGTGTGTGTGTATATACATCCTACATACTGCCGGGCTGCACTTTACATGAATTGGATTGGGTGTGTGTGTATATACATCCTACATACTGCCGGGCTGCACTTTACATGAATTGGATTGTGTGTGTGTCTGTGTATATACATCCTACATACTGCCAGGCTGCACTTTACATGAATTGGATTGTGTGTGTGTGTATATACATCCTACATACTGCCGGGCTGCACTTTACATGAATTGGATTGTGTGTGTGTGTATATACATCCTACATGCTGCTGGGCTGCACTTTACATGAATTGGATTGTGTGTGTGTGTGTATACATCCTACATACTGCCGGGCTGCACTTTACATGAATTGGATTGTGTGTGTGTGTATATACATCCTACATACTGCTAGGCTGCACTTTACATGAATTGGATTGTGTGTGTGTGTATATACATCCTACATACTGCCGGGCTGCACTTTACATGAATTGGATTGTGTGTGTGTGTGTGTATATACATCCTACATACTGCCAGGCTGCACTTTACATGAATTGGATTGTGTGTGTGTGTGTGTGTGTGTGTGTATATACATCCTACATACTGCCAGGCTGCACTTTACATGAATTGGATTGTGTGTGTGTGTATATACATCCTACATACTGCCAGGCTCCACTTTACATGAATTGGATTGTGTGTGTGTATATACATCCTACATACTGCCGGGCTGCACTTTACATGAATTAGATTGTGTGTGTGTGTGTGTGTATATACATCCTACATACTGCCAGGCTGCACTTTACATGAATTGGATTGTGTGTGTGTGTATATACATCCTACATACTGCCGGGCTCCACTTTACATGAATTGGATTGTGTGTGTGTGTATATACATCCTACATACTGCCGGGCTCCACTTTACATGAATTGGATTGTGTGTGTGTGTATATACATCCTACATACTGCTGGGCTGCACTTTACATGAATTGGATTGTGTGTGTGTGTGTGTGTGTGTGTGTATACATCCTACATACTGCCGGGCTGCACTTTACATGAATTGGATTGTGTGTGTGTCTGTGTGTATATACATCCTACATACTGCCAGGCTGCACTTTACATGAATTGGATTGTGTGTGTGTGTGTGTGTATATACATCCTACATACTGCCGGGCTGCACTTTACATGAATTGGATTGTGTCCGTGCTGCTTACCTTTTTTTTTTTTTTCCTGGCAGCGGCATCCCCTGGATGCAGCCGCCGAAAAAAAAAAAAAAAAAAAAATCACAGCGACCGAATGTGACAATACGTCACATCCGGCGACTGTGTTTCCCTCCTCCGTGCAGTAGGGAAGAGAAGACTGCACGGAGGAGGTGTCCGTTCGGCGACACACAGCAGCCAGCTACTCGGTAAGTGATGGGGAAGGGGGGGAGGAGGGTGGTTTAAAACGAGCACTGGCATGGCACAATATTCCTGGTATCTGACTGGCACAATATTACTGGTATCTGACTGGCACAATATTCCTGGGCTCTGACTGGCACAATATTCCTGGGCTCTGGCTGGCACAATATTCCTGGGCTCTGACTGGCACAATATTCCTGGTATCTGACTGGCACAATATTCCTGGTATCTGACTGGCACAATATTCCTGGTATCTGACTGGCACAATATTCCTGGGCTCTGGCTGGCACAATATTCCTGGGCTCTGACTGGCACAATATTCCTGGACTCTGACTGGCACACTATTCCTGGGCTCTGACTGGCACACTATTCCTGGGCTCTGACTGGCACACTATTCCTGGGCTCTGACTGGCACAATATTCCTGGGCTCTGACTGGCACACTATTCCTGGGCTCTGACTGGCACACTATTCCTGGGCTCTGACTGGCACACTATTCCTGGGCTCTGACTGGCACAATATTCCTGGGCTCTGACTGGCACACTGTTCCTGGGCTCTGACTGGCACACTATTACTGGTCTCTGACTGGCACACTATTACTGGGCTCTGACTGGCACACTATTACTGGGCTCTGACTGGCACAATATTACTGGTATCTGACTGGCACACTATTACTGGGCTCTGACTGGCACAATATTACTGGGCTCTGTTGCGGAGTTTTATAATCCCAGGATCTCTGCTGGTAGAATGCAATAACCAAGTACAAAGCTGGAAGCAGGCAATATTCCCAAATCCTCCCAAGAACCAGACGAAACACAGTCTGAGAGTCAACTGCCACTTTATTCAAAAAGACTGATATTTAAAGCAGGTCACTCAACTGTCACTTTCTACTTCAAAATATACAACTTAGTCAGTTTTAATAGCAATGCTAACGAATGGGAAGGATTCGAACTGACATACACAGTACAGCATAAATTAAACATAGCCGGAGATGCCACACTATACCGGCGCGCAGTACACAACAGAAAATAGGCACAACCATTCTATCTTAGGCATTCCCAAGTGGCTAGGTTTGCCACAATGCTCCCCCAAAACCAAGCCGGCATACACAGTCTGATCCCAACGGATCGGCTTGGGGATGTCCGGAGGAGTGCTCACAGATCATTTCTCAAGTTCTGTCTGTCTGGACAACCCATCGGCGTTACCATTCTGTTTTCCAGGGCGATAATGGATCGTGAAATCAAACGGCTGCAGCGCCAAACTCCAGCGCAACAGCCGGGCATTGTCTCCTGACACCCTGTGTAGCCACACCAACGGGTTGTGATCTGTGAGCAAGGAGAATGGTTGTCCATACAAATAAGGTTGTAACTTTTTGAGGGCCCACACCACGGCCAGGCATTCCTTCTCGATGGCGGCGTAGCCTACTTCCCTTGGTAGTAATTTTCTGCTTAAGTAAGCTACGGGATGTTCTCCGCCATCAGCTCCCACTTGGCTCAGTACTGCCCCCAATCCAAACATGGAAGCGTCTGTGTGAACAAGAAATCGTTTGGTTGGATCAGGGGCAGTTAACACAGGAGCCTTAGTTAATGCAGTTTTTAGTTCATGGAATGCCTGTTCACACTCTGGGGCCCAGTTGACCTGTCGTGGCAAAGTTTTTCTTGGTCAAGTCCGTCAGGGGTTTGGCCAGGGCGCTGTAATTGGGCACAAATTTTCTGTAGTAACCAGCGGTACCAAGGAACGTCAATACTTGTGTCTTTGTCCTGGGGGTAGGCCACTTAGCTACTGCCTCTATCTTGGCCGGTTCGGGCCTCTGCTGTCCGCATCCTACCCTGTGACCCAGGTACTGCACCTCTGCCATCCCTATGTGACACTTGCTAGGTTTTAGTGTCAGCCCTGCCTCTCCAATACGGTCAATGACCACACTAATATGTTTCAAATGATCTGCCCAGGTCTGGCTATAAATGGCTATATCATCTAAGTACGCACAGGCGTACTCTTGGAACCCGTCCAGTAGCCGATCTACCATCATCTGAAAGGTAGCCGGAGCGTTTTTCATCCCGAAAGGCATGACCCGAAATTGATACAGGCCAAACGGGGTGACAAACGCCGACTTGGGGATGGCCTCCTCGGCTAGTGGAATCTGCCAGTATCCCTTACACAGATCAATGGTAGTGAGATACTGGCCTCTTGCCATCCTATCTAGCAGCTCGTCTATACGGGGCATCGGGTAGGCGTCAGACACTGTTTTGTCATTGAGCCTCCGGTAGTCTACACAAAACCGCGTGGTGCCATCCTTCTTGGGTACTAGCACTACCGGTGATGCCCAGGGGCTATCTGAATGTTCGATAACCCCTAACTGCAACATTTCCTCAATTTCTTTCCTCATGTGTTCCCTTACTGCTTCAGGGATACGATACGGAGTCTGTCTCATAGGGAGCTGTCCTGGGGTCTCTACTCGGTGGGTAGCTAACAGAGTGTACCCTGGTAAATTGGAGAAGGTAGCACCTTTTGCCACAATCAACTCCTGTACCTGGGCACGCTCCTGGAGACTTAGCCGCTCCCCCAGCTGCACACCTGTAGCGTTTTCTGCTGAATCTTCCTTTTCTAACATGTCTGGCAAGGGCAGATTCTCATTATCCTCAGTGGCTGGGGCACAGATGGCTGCTACCTCCTCTATTCTCTGGTGATAGGGTTTGAGCATGTTCACATGGAGCATGCGTCGTTTCCCTACCCCAGAGCACGGGCCGATCACATAAGTGGTGTCACATCTCTGTTCTACCACTTGGTATGGGCCCTGCCAGGTGGCCTGTAGCTTGTCTGTGCGGACAGGTTTCAAAATTAGAACTTTCTGTCCCACCTGAAAGCTACGGTCTCTGGCTCCCCTATCGTACCACCGGCACTGTCGCCGCTGAGCCGCCCGGAGGTTCTCCCATACGGTTTGGGTTAGAGCCTCCAAGCGGTCCCGGAACTCCAGCACGTATGGCACAATGGGGACTCCATCTGCACTGCTCCCCCCCTCCCAATGTTCTCTAATTAAGTCTAGGGGTCCCCTCACCCTTCTCCCAAACAATAACTCAAACGGAGAGAAGCCGGTAGATTCCTGTGGCACTTCCCGGTACGCAAAAAGCAGATGGGGTAAAAACCTCTCCCAGTCTTTATGGGACTCCCCAAATGTCCTGAGCATCTGCTTCAAGGTACCGTTAAAGCGCTCACACAACCCATTGGACTGCGGGTGATAGGCAGAATTTACAATTGGCTTAATGCCACATAACTTCCATAGCTGGTGGGTCACTTCGGCTGTAAATTGGGTCCCCCTATCCGAAATTATCTCTTGGGGAAATCCCATCCTGGAAAATATCTTCATCATAGCTTCGGCTACCGTTTCTGCTTGTATATTGGAAAGGGCTATAGCCTCCGGGTACCGGGTGGCATAATCTACAATGGTCAGAATATACCGCTTGCCGGAAGGGCTAGGCTTGGACAGTGGTCCTACTATATCCACTGCTACTCTGCTAAAGGGTTCTTCAATAATGGGAAGGGGGCACAATTTTGCTTTGTGGCGGTCACCCCTTTTTCCCACTCTCTGACAAATGTCACATGTCTGACAATACTGTCTCACATCTCTAGATATACCTGGCCAGAAAAATGCATGTGTCAATCTGTACCTCGTTCTTGTCATCCCTAAATGCCCAGACAGCGGAATATCGTGGGCAATTCTAAGCAGTTCCTGCCGGTATTTCTGGGGCACTATAAGCTGCTTATTTGTCACATGTACAGACCCCCCTACCACCCGCTCAGCAACACGATATAACAGATTTTTCTCCCATACATACTGTTCTCCCTCTAAACCTGTCTGACCAGCTGTCGCCTTATCCTTATAAATTTGCAACGTGGGATCGTTTTTAACCTCTGCCTCAAAGTCAGTCGGGGTATCCCAGGAAACACGGGTTACACGGGGTACATTGTCTTTTACCTGAGCCTCAGAGTGTGTGGAAGATGAAACCGTGGTGCGAGCCTGCTGACGGGTGGTCACTGGATATGCCTCATGGCGAGGACTTTGGGGCACAAAAGCGGAAGTCATTTGCCCCAGGTCATTCCCCAAAACAACATCAGCTGGTAACTTGTGCATCAGCCCCACCTCCACCATACCTTCCCCCGCACCCCAATTCAGATGTACCTTGGCAGTTGGTAGCCGGTACATGGCACCCCCTGCTACCCGGACTGCTACCGATCCCCCGGTATGTGCTGATCCTGACACCAAATGTGGGGCAACCAAAGTTAAGGTAGCGCCGGAATCACGTAGCCCCTGTACCTCTTTCCCTTCCAGAGTCACGGTCTGGCAATGTGGTTGTCGGTTGTCAGTAGCATGGATGGACATTACATCGTGCAAAACGCCCAGGGGTTCATCAGCCGACTCAAGCGGCACTCCTGGCAAAGTTGGCTCTGCATGATAATAATGAGCAGCTGCCCGCGGGGCCATATTCTGCCGGAGCTGATTCCAGTTCTTGCGGCTCCGGTTTTGGGTGCACTCCCGGGCCATGTGCCCCCATTGCTTACAGGCATGGCACTGGATGTTGGACCTGCCATTATAACGGGAGTGGGGAGGTTGTCCCACAAGTGCTGGTCTGGATGGTGCTGTCGCTGGGGCAGGAGTAATAACTGGAAACGGTTGCGGGTTGTGTTTTGCATACCCTCGGTTATTATTTTTATGATGCCTCCTAGCATCATAATGTTGGTCGGCCAATCGTGCCGCTTCGGTTAGGGTGTGAGGATTTCGGTCATTCACCCATTCTTGAGCCTCTGGTGCCAGGCCATTACAAAACTGCTCCAGTAGCAACATCTGGCGTAACTCTTCCATGGTGGTAGCTCTGCTGGCTTGTATCCAGCCTTGTGAGGCTTGGTCAAGCTTGTGTGCCCACTCCGCATGTGAGTCTTTGTCCCCTTTTTTCAATTCTCGGAACTTGCGCCGGTATGCCTCTGGGGTAATGGCATACCTTTCTAATAGCGCCTGCTTTACCTTGTCATAATTCTTGCTGTCCTCTCTGGGTACAGCCCGGTAGGCGTCTGCTGCACGCCCAGACAGTTTGCCTGCCAACAAAGGTACCCACATAGCTTGCTCTACATCATGCAAGTCACACAATCTTTCAAAATCTTGCAAGAATCCATCTATTTCGTCTTTATCCTCGCAAAAAGTTTTAAATGCATGATGTGGTATTTCTGGCCTTCCCTGGCCCACAGTTGAAACAGCAGTGGTTTCTGCTTGAGGTGAGAAGGCTTGATTCCTTTGCGCCATCACGTACTCCTGTGCATCCGCCCAAATTATGGTCATAATTTCTGGAGATACTGGAGCGGGCCAAAATGCCAATCTTGTCCTCATTTCTCGTTCAAATGGGGTCTCCTCCATGTTTGCTGGGGGTGTAGCACTAAGAGCTCGGTCTCCTTCCATTAGCTCGGCAATAAGTCTTGCTTTAGGCTTATTGCTGGCTATCTTACCCCTGGCTTCCAACAGCTCCTTTAACGTTTGCCGTTTCAATATGGTGTAGTCCGTCCCCATTCACTTCTGCATCTGTATCAATTGCCTTCTGCTTTCCAGTATGTCAATTCCAATTGTATAAACAGCGTTTTTCCTGCTGTACGGTTGGATCCCGCCGCTGCCACCAATTGTTGCGGAGCTGCAATTTTATAATCCCAGGATCTCTGCTGGTAGAAGGCAATAACCAAGTACAAAGCTGGAAGCAGGCAATATTCCCAAATCCTCCCAAGAACCAGACGAAACACAGTCTGAGAGTCAACTGACACTTTATTCAAAAAGACTGATATTTAAAGCAGGTCACTCAACTGTCACTTTCTACTTCAAAATATACAACTTAGTCAGTTTTAATAGCAATGCTAACGAATGGGGAGGATTCGAACAGACATACACAGTACAGCATAAATTACACATAGCCGGAGACGCCACACTATACCGGCGCGCAGTACACAACAGAAAATAGGCACAACCATTCTATCTTAGGCATTCCCAAGTGGCTAGGTTTGCCACAGGCTCTGACTGGCACACTATTACTGGGCTCTGAGTGGCACACTATTACTGGGCTCTGACTGGCACACTATTACTGGGCTCTGAGTGGCACACTATTACTGGGCTCTGAGTGGCACACTATTACTGGGCTCTGAGTGGCACACTATTACTGGGCTCTGACTGGCACACTATTACTGGGCTCTGAGTGGCACACTATTACTGGGCTCTGACTGGCACACTATTACTGGGCTCTGACTGGCACACTATTACTGGGCTCTGAGTGGCACACTATTACTGGGCTCTGACTGGCACACTATTACTGGGCTCTGACTGGCACACTATTACTGGGCTCTGAGTGGCACACTATTACTGGGCTCTGAGTGGCACACTATTACTGGGCTCTGAGTGGCACACTATTACTGGGCTCTGAGTGGCACACTATTACTGGGCTCTGACTGGCACACTATTACTGGGCTCTGACTGGCACACTATTACTGGGCTCTGACTGGCACAATATTCCTGGTCTCTGACTGGCACAATATTCCTGGTATCTATAATTGTACAATTGTCACCTCGTGGGGCTCCTGTGTGTTGAATAAATAATGGCGGTCCCATGTGTGCATAATTATGGGGCGCTTGAACACTGCTTATACTGTGACTGTATCACCCAAACACTGCTTATACTGTGACTGTATCACCCAAACACTGCTTATACTGTGACTGTATCACCCAAACACCGCTTATACTGTGACTGTCACCCAAACACCGCTTATACTGTGACTGTATCACCCAAACACCGCTTATACTGTGACTGTATCACCCAAACACTGCTTATACTGTGGCTGTATCACCCAAACACTGCTTATACTGTGACTGTATCACCCAAACACTGCTTATACAGTGACTGTATCACCCAAACACTGCTTATACAGTGACTGTATCAACCAAACACTGCTTATACAGTGACTGTATCACCCAAACACTGCTTATACTGTGACTGTATCCCCTAAACACTGCTTATACTGTGACTGTATCACCTAAACACTGCTTATACTGTGACTGTATCACCTAAACACTGCTTATACTGTGACTGTATCACCCAAACACTGCTTATACTGTGACTGTATCACCCAAACACTGCTTATACTGTGACTGTATCACCCAAACACTGCTTATACTGTGACTGTATCACCCAAACACTGCTTATACTGTGACTGTATCACCTAAACACTGCTTATACTGTGACTGTATCACCCAAACACTGCTTATACTGTGACTGTATCACCCAAACACTGCTTATACTGTGACTGTATCACCCAAACACTGCTTATACTGTGACTGTATCACCCAAACACTGCTTATACTGACTGTGTCACCCAAACACTGCTTATACAGTGACTGTATCACCCAAACACTGCTTATACTGTGACTGTATCACCTAAACACTGCTTATACTGTGACTGTATCACCCAAACACTGCTTATACTGTGACTGTATCAGCTAAACACTGCTTATACTGTGACTGTATCACCTAAACACTGCTTATACTGTGACTGTATCACCCAAACACTGCTTTTACTGTGACTGTATCACCCAAACACTGCTTATACTGTGACTGTATCACCCAAACACTGCTTATACTGTGACTGTATCACCTAAACACTGCTTATACTGTGACTGTAGAGCAGGGCTTGACAAATTTAATTTGATTTTAGGAGCCAGAAATTTTTTTTAGGAGCCAGACAATCACGCAAACATAAACGCAATTCATAAACACACACGACTACTTCACCTATATACAAACACACCTACTTTACATATACACATATATCCATACACCTCACACACACCTACTTTACATATACCCATATATACAAACACCTCACACACACCTACTTTACATATACCCATATATCCAAACACCTCACACACACCTACTTTACATATACCCATATATACAAACACCTCACACACACCTACTTTACATATACACATATATACAAACCTCACACACACCTACTTTACATATACACATATATACAAACACCTCACACACACCTACTTTACATATACACATATATACAAACACCTCACACACACCTACTTTATATATACACATATATCCAAACCTCACACACACACACACCTACTTTACATATACCCATATATACAAACACCTCACACACACCTACTTTACATATACCCATATATCCAAACACCTCACACACACCTACTTTACATATACACATGTATACAAACACCTCACACACACACCTACTTTACATATACACATGTATACAAACACCTCACACACACACACCTACTTTACATATACCCATATATACAAACACCTCACACACACCTACTTTACATATACACATGTATACAAACACCTCACACACACACCTACTTTACATATACACATGTATACAAACACCTCACACACACACACCTACTTTACATATACCCATATATACAAACACCTCACACACACCTACTTTACATATACACATATATCCAAACACCTCACACACACACCTACTTTACATATACACATGTATACAAACACCTCACACACACCTACTTTACATATACCCATTTATACAAACACCTCACACACACCTACTTTACATATACACATATATACATACACCTCACACACACACCTACTTTACATATACACATATATACATACACCTCACACACACACCTACTTTACATATACACATATATACATACACCTCACACACACACACCTACTTTACATATACACATATATACATACACCTCACACACACCTACTTTACATATACACATATATCCAAACACCTCTCACACACCTACTTTACAATACCTACAAACACACACCCACCTCACACAGTATTTTCTTGGGGGTTTCTTCTTGATGTGTCCCTTTCATGCTGCAGCTGCACTCCGTTGGTCGGCGTGCTGAGTGCCAAGATGTCACGTGACGACATCCGGCACTCAGACACGCGTTGCGCGAGGGGGCGGAGCTTGCAGTCTGTGCTATCTGCACAGACTTTACCCCCTCGCGCTGCGGAAAAATCGGATGGCAGCGGCAAGGGGACCATGAGGCTGGCAGCACCCAGGCGCCAGGTCTAATTTCCTGGTCGCCATGGCGACCTGGCGCCTGGGGTTTGTCGAGCCCTGCTGTAGAGCATAACAAAACTGCAGCAAATCCCTAAATTAGGAGAACAATGTGCTTTCTATGTGTCCTCATAAGCAAATGAACTACATTCAATGGGAAATGTGTAATTTGCATACTGTGCCACAGGTGATGTCATAAGCAGGACACAGACATGTATAAAGCACATTGTTCTCCTAATTTAGTGATTTGCTGACACAATGTATAGATCATTTTTATGCTCTACAGTCACAGTGAAACAATGTTTAAGTGATCCAGACCTTTTAATGGGACATGATCCCCCCCAAAGATTCAGGACTGTTGGTAAGTATGATCAGACCCATTTCAAACCCCTTTCTCTCTTTGATCCATTCATTTGCTGCAATTCTCTATACTGACCGTATGATCAGTGGCTATAGGAGTCCAAACCATATGCGTCTGGCGCCAGGGGGAGGGGTTCACAGCCTCCTGGACATGGGGGATAAAGATATTACAGACTCGGTGACTGTGAGGGGTAAAGATGGTCAGGCAGATAGGGACATGACGTAACATGCTACTGTTACTGACCATCTCCTAACATATGTGTTAGGGAGATAACACAGAAACCTTGCTACATGCGTGTGAGTACCCTCGCTCATGTGGCTTTCTAATATAGTATATAGTTTAGTATCGTTGCTCTGTATAGCTCTATCAGGGGGCAGACATGTTGCTTAGTATCGTTGCTCTGTATAGCTCTATCAGGGGGCGGACATGTTGCTTAGTATCTTTGCTCTGTATTGCTCTATCAGGGGGCGGACATGTTGTTTAGAATCTTTGCACTGTATAGCTCTATCAGGGGGCTAGGGTTGCCACCTTTTCTTTCAAAAAAATACCGGCCTTGGTACTGTCTCCATATACTTAACATTGGCCTGATGCCAATATTTTACAGGCCTTCTCTGAATAGCTCTATCAGGGGGAGGACATGTTGTTTAGTATCTTTGCTCTGTATAGCTCCATCACAAGGCGGACATGTTGGTTAGAATCTTTGCTCTGTATAGCTCTATCAGGGGGCAGACTTGTTGTTTAGAATCTTTGCTCTGTATAGCTCTATCAGGGGCGGACATGTTGGTTAGAATCTTTGCTCTGTATAGCTCTATCAGGGAGCGGACATGTTGTTAGAATCTTTGCTCTGTATAGCTCTATCAGGGGCGGACATGTTGTTTAAAATCTTTGCTCTGTATAGCTCTATCAGGGGCGGACATGTTGTTTAGAATCTTTGCTCTGTATAGCTCAATTAGGGGCAGACATGTTGTTTAGAATGTTTGCTCTGTATAGCTCTATCAGGGGGCAGACATGTTGTTTAGAATCTTTGCTCTGTATAGCTCTATCAGGGGTTAGACATGTTGTTTAGAATCTTTGCTCTGTATAGCTCTATCAGGGGGAGGACATGTTTAGTATCTTTGCTCTGTATAGCTCCATCACAAGGCGGACATGTTGTTTAGAATCTTTGCTCTGTATAGCTCTATAAGGGGCGGACATGTTGGTTAGAATCTTTGCTCTGTATAGCTCTATCAGGGCGCAGACTTTTTGTTTAGAATCTTTGCTCTGTATAGCTCTATCAGGGGCGGACATGTTGGTTAGAATCTTTGCTCTGTATAGCTCTATCGGGGTGGACATGTTGTTTAGAATCTTTACTCTGTATAGCTCTATCGGGGTGGACATGTTGTTTAGAATCTTTGCTCTGTATAGCTCTATCGGGGGCGGACATGTTTAGAATCTTTGATCTGTATAGCTCTTTCAGGAGGAGGACATGTTGGTTAGAATCTTTGCTCTGTATAGCTTTATCGGGTAGGACATGTTGGTTAGAATCTTTGCTCTGTATAGCTCTATCAGGGACAGACATGTTGTTTAGAATCTTTGCTCTGTATAGCTCTATCAGGGGAGGACATGTTGTTTAGAATCTTTGCTCTGTATAGCTCTATCAGGGGCAGACATGTTGTTTAGAATCTTTTGCTCTGTATAGCTCCATCAGGGGCGGACATGTTGCTTAGTATCTTTGCTCTGTATAGCTCTATCAGGGGACAGACATGTTGTTTAGAATCTTTGCTCTGTATAGCTCTATCAGGGGGTGGACATGTTGTTTAGAATCTTTGCTCTGTATAGCTCTATCAGGAGGCGGACATGTTGTTTAGAATCTTTGCTCTGTATAGCTCTATCGGGGTGGACATGTTTAGAATCTTTGATCTGTATAGCTCTTTCAGGAGGAGGACATGTTGGTTAGAATCTTTGCTCTGTATAGCTTTATCGGGTAGGACATGTTGGTTAGAATCTTTGCTCTGTATAGCTCTATCAGGGACAGACATGTTGTTTAGAATCTTTGCTCTGTATAGCTCTATCAGGGGAGGACATGTTGTTTAGAATCTTTGCTCTGTATAGCTCTATCAGGGGCAGACATGTTGTTTAGAATCTTTTGCTCTGTATAGCTCCATCAGGGGCGGACATGTTGCTTAGTATCTTTGCTCTGTATAGCTCTATCAGGGGACAGACATGTTGTTTAGAATCTTTGCTCTGTATAGCTCTATCAGGGGGTGGACATGTTGTTTAGAATCTTTGCTCTGTATAGCTCTATCAGGGGGCGGACATGTTGTTAGAATCTTTCCTTTGTATAGCTCTATCAGGGGGCGGACATGTTGTAAGAATCTTTCCTTTGTATAGCTCAATCAGGGGGCGGACATGTTGTTAGAATCTTTCCTTTTGTATAGCTCTATCAGGGGGTGGACATGTTGTTTAGAATCTTTGCTCTGTATAGCTCTATCAGGGGGCGGACATGTTGTTTAGAATCTTTGCTCTGTATAGCTCTATCAGGGGGCGGACATGTTGTTTAGTATCTTTGCTCTGTATAGCTCTATCAGGGGGCGGACATGTTGTTTAGTATCTTTGCTCTGTATAGCTCTATCAGGGGGCAGACATGTTGTTTAGAATCTTTGCTCTGTATAGCTCTATCAGGGGGCAGACATGTTGTTTAGAATCTTTGATCTGTATAGCTCTATCAGGGGGCGGACATGTTGTTTACAATCTTTGCTCTGTATAGCTCTATCAGGGGGCGGACCTGCTGTTTAGAATCTTTGCTCTGTATAGCTCTATCAGGGGGCAGACATGTTGGTTAGAATCTTTGCTCTGTATAGCTCTATCAGGGGGAGGACATGTTGTTTAGAATCTTTGCTCTGTATAGCTCTATCAGGGGGAGTACATGTTGTTTAGAATCTTTGCTCTGTATAGCTCCATCAGGGGGCGGACATGTTTAGAATCTTTGCTCTGTATAGCTCTATCAGGGGTGGACATGTTGTTTAGAATCTTTGCTCTGTATAGCTCTATCAGGGGGTGGACATGTTGTTTAGAATCTTTGCTCTGTATAGCTCTATCAGGGGGCGGACATGTTGTTTAGAATCTTTGCTCTGTATAGCTCTATCAGGGGGCGGACATGTTGTTTAGAATCTTTGCTCTGTATAGCTCTATCAGGGGGCGGACATGTTGTTTAGAATCTTTGCTCTGTATAGCTCTATCAGGGGGCGGACATGTTGCTTAGAATCTTTGCTCTGTATAGCTCTATCAGGGGGAGGACATGTTGTTTAGAATCTTTGCTCTGTATAGCTCTATCAGGGGAGGACATGTTGCTTAGAATCTTTGCTCTGTATAGCTCTATCAGGGGGAGGACATGTTGTTTAGAATCTTTGCTCTGTATAGCTCTATCAGGGGGAGGACATGTTGTTTAGAATCTTTGCTCTGTATAGCTCTATCAGGGGAGGACATGTTGTTTAGAATCTTTGCTCTGTATAGCGCTATCAGGGGAGGACATGTTGTTTAGAATCTTTGCTCTGTATAGCTCTATCAGGGGAGGACATGTTGTTTAGAATCTTTGCTCTGTATAGCTCTATCAGGGGGCGGTCATGTTGTTTAGAATCTTTGCTCTGTATAGCTCTATCAGGGTGCGGACATGTTGTTTAGAATCTTTGCTCTGTATCGCTCTATCAGGGGAGGACATGTTGTTTAGAATCTTTGCTCTGTATAGCTCTATCAGGGGCAGACATGTTGGTTAGAATCTTTGCTCTGTATAGCTCTATCAGGGGCGGACATGTTGTTTAGAATCTTTGCTCTGTATCGCTCTATCAGGGGAGGACATGTTGGTTAGAATCTTTGCTCTGTATAGCTCTATCAGGGGGCAGACATGTTGGTTAGAATCTTTGCTCTGTATAGCTCTATCAGGGGCAGACATGTTGGTTAGAATCTTTGCTCTGTATAGCTCTATCAGGGGCGGACATGTTGTTTAGAATCTTTGCTCTGTATAGCTCTATCAGGGGCGGACATGTTGTTTAGAATCTTTGCTCTGTATAGCTCTATCAGGGGCAGACATGTTGGTTAGAATCTTTGCTCTGTATAGCTCTATCAGGGGCGGACATGTTGTTTAGAATCTTTGCTCTGTATAGCTCTATCAGGGGGCAGACATGTTGGTTAGAATCTTTGCTCTGTATAGCTCTATCAGGGGCAGACATGTTGGTTAGAATCTTTGCTCTGTATAGCTCTATCAGGGGCGGACATGTTGTTTAGAATCTTTGCTCTGTATATCTCTATCAGGGGCAGACATGTTGGTTAGAATCTTTGCTCTGTATAGCTCTATCAGGGGGCGGACATGTTGTTTAGAATCTTTGCTCTGTATAGCTCTATCAGGGGGGGAGGACATGTTATTTAGAATCTTTGCTCTGTATAGCTCTATCAGGGGCGGACATGTTGATTAGAATCTTTGCTCTGTATAGCTCTATCAGGGGAGGACATGTTGGTTAGAATCTTTGCTCTGTATAGCTCTATCAGGGGATGGACATGTTGTTTAGAATCTTTGCTCTGTATAACTCTATCAGGGGGCAGACATGTTGTTTAGAATCTTTGCGCTGTATAGCTCTATCAGGGGCAGACATGTTGTATAGAATCTTTGCTCTGTATAGCTCTATCAGGGGCGGACATGTTGTTTAGAATCTTTGATCTGTATAGCTCTATCAGGGGTGGACATGTTGTTTAGAATCTTTGATCTGTATAGCTCTATCAGGGGCGGACATGTTGGTTAGAATCTTTGCTCTGTATAGCTCTATCAGGGGAGGACATGTTGGTTAGAATCTTTGCTCTGTATAGCTCTATCAGGGGTGGACATGTTGTTTAGAATCTTTGCTCTGTATAGCTCTATCAGGGGAGGACATGTTGGGTCAGATGATGGAGCCCTGTATAGCTCTATCAGGGGAGGACATGTTGGGTCAGATGATGGAGCCCTGTATAGCTCTATCAGGGGAGGACATGTTGGGTCAGATGATGGAGCCCTGTATAGCTCTATCAGGGGAGGACATGTTGGGTCAGATGATGGAGCCCTGTATAGCTCTATCAGGGGAGGACATGTTGGGTCAGATGATGGAGCCCTGTATAGATCTGTCAGGGGAGGACATGTTGGGTCAGATGATGGAGCCCTGTATAGCTCTATCAGGGGAGGACATGTTGGGTCAGATGATGGAGCCCTGTATAGCTCTATCAGGGGAGGACATGTTGGGTCAGATGATGGAGCCCTGTATAGCTCTATCAGGGGACGGACATGTTGGGTCAGATGATGGAGCCCTGTATAGCTCTATCAGGGGAGGACATGTTGGGTCAAATGATGGAGCCCTGTATAGCTCTATCAGGGGAGGACATGTTGGGTCAAATGATGGAGCCCTGTATAGCTCTATCAGGGGAGGACATGTTGGTTAGCATCTTTGCTCTGTATAGCTCTATCAGGGGGCAGACATGTTGGGTCAGATGATGGAGCCCTGTATAGCTCTATCAGGGGAGGACATGTTGTATAGAATCTTTGCTCTGTATAGCTCTATCAGGGGCAGACATGTTGGGTCAGATGATGGAGCCCTGTATAGATTTGTTATACAGAAGTTGTCTAGCAATAGATGTGGCCAGTGTACAAATCACTTCTTATTGATGTATACGGCTCAGTATGATGAAAGCAGTGTATAGTTTGTATGAGATAATTTGCACACAGCAGGGTCCTGAAGGGGTTAATGATATACCACACTGTATCTTTCCCGTGACTTGGGATATTGTCAGTAAGACGCCGTGTAATTGGTTCCCTCCGGTCACATGAAGCCACTGTATAGATCAATTAAAGGGGCAGCACCACCTGCAGCTTATATAAGCGAAGCTACATCTCTCCCTGTCTCCTATACACTGCTGTCACTATAGTAACTGCCCCGCCTCTCTCCAAGCCCCGCCTCTCTCTCCAAGCCCCGCCTCTCTCCAAGCCCCTCCTTATAGAATGTGACTGAATATAGAAGCCCCGCCTCTCTCGCCAAGCCCCTCCTTATAGAATGTCACTGAAAATAGAAGCCCCGCCTCTCTCTTCAAGCCCCGCCTCTCTCGCCAAGCCCCTCCTTATAGAATGTCACTGAAAATAGAAGCCACGCCTCTCTCTTCAAGCCCCGCCTCTCTCGCCAAGCCCCTCCTTACAGAATGTCACTGAATATAGAAGCCCCGCCTCTCTCTCCAAGCCCCTCCTTATAGAATGTCACTGAATATAGCAGCCCCGCCTCTCTCTCCAAGCCCCTCCTTATAGAATGTCACTGAATATAGCAGCCCCGCCTCTCCAAGCCCCTCCTTATAGAATGTCACTGAATATAGAAGCCCCGCCTCTCTCTCCAAGCCCCGCCTCTCCAAGCCCCTCCTTATAGAATGTCACTGAATATAGAAGCCCCGCCTCTCTCTCCAAGCCCCGCCTCTCTCTTCAAGCCCCTCCTTATAGAATGTCACTGAATATAGAAGCCCCGCCTCTCTCTCCAAGCCCCTCCTTATAGAATGTCACTGAATATAGAAGCCCCGCCTCTCTCTTCAAGCCCCGCCTCTCTCTCCAAGCCCCTCCTTATAGAATGTCACTGAATATAGAAGCCCCGCCTCTCTCTCCAAGCCCCGCCTCTCTCTCCAAGCCCCTCCTTATAGAATGTCACTGAATATAGCAGCCCCGCCTCTCCAAGCCCCTCCTTATAGAATGTCACTGAATATAGAAGCCCCGCCTCTCTCTCCAAGCCCCGCCTCTCTCTCCAAGCCCCTCCTTATAGAATGTCACTGAATATAGAAGCCCCGCCTCTCTCTCCAAGCCCCGCCTCTCTCTCCAAGCCCCGCCTCTCTCTCCAAGCCCCGCCTTATAGAATGTCACTGAATACAGCAGCCCCGCCTCTCTCTCCAAGCCCCTCCTTATAGAATGTCACTGAATATAGAAGCCCCGCCTCTCTCTCCAAGCCCCGCCTCTCTCTCCAAGCCCCTCCTTATAGAATGTCACTGAATATAGAAGCCCCGCCTCTCTCTTCAAGCCCCGCCTCTCTCTCCAAGCCCCTCCTTATAGAATGTCACTGAATATAGAAGCCCCGCCTCTCTATTCAAGCCCCGCCTCTCTCTCCAAGCCCCTCCTTATAGAATGTCACTGAATATAGAAGCCCCGCCTCTCTCTCCAAGCCCCTCCTTATAGAATGTCACTGAATATAGAAGCCCCCCTGAAATTATCTTCAGTGTAAAACTTCAGGGACTTGTTATAAAGTGAATAAAATAAGTGCATTTCACAGATATTAAACAGATGTACAATGTGCAGAGAAGGAGCTAGGGGGGCCTCTTCTGTAAAGACCACGAGTGGGGGGGTTAGGGGGGCAGCAGATTGTGATCAGACACACTGATCTCATGATTCTCCTCTGCAGCCTTAGGATGTGGAACAGAAACTGTGTGATCATGTGTCACATGACGATGTCACAATGACTGTGTAATGACAGGGGATCTAACGGACTTTGATTTACAGCCTGTCTGTAACCTGTACATTGAGCAACTGATGGATCAGACTTTCGTCAATACATGCCCCATCACACACATTGCAGGCCCAAGACTTACCCCAGCACCCAGGACATGCCCCATCACACACATTGCAGGCCCAAGACTTACCCCAGCACCCAGTACATGCCCCATCACACACATTGCAGGCCCAAGACTTACCCCAGCACCCAGGACATGCCCCATCACACACATTGCAGGCCCAAGACTTACCCCAGCACCCAGGACATGCCCCATCACACACATTGCAGGCACAAGACTTACCCGGGCATCCAGGACATGCCCTATCACACACATTGCAGGCACAAGACTTACCCCAGCACCCAGGACATGCCCCATCACACACATTGCAGGCCCAAGACTTACCCCAGCACCCTGGACATGCCCCATCACACACATTGCATTCCCAAGACTTACCCCAGCACCCAGGACATGCCCCATCACACACATTGCAGGCCCAAGACTTACCCCAGCACCCAGGACATGCCCCATCACACACATTGCAGGCCCAAGACTTACCCCAGCACCCAGGACATGCCCCATCACACACATTGCAGGCACAAGACTTACCCCAGCAACCAGGACATACCCCATCACACACATTGCAGGCACAAGACTTACCCCAGCAACCAGGACATACCCCATCACACACATTGCAGGCCCAAGACTTACCCCAGCAACCAGGACATACCCCATCACACACATTGCAGGCCCAAGACTTACCCCAGAACCCAGGACATACCCCATAACACACATTGCAGGCACAAGACTTACCTCAGCACCCAGGACATGCCCCATCACACACATTGCAGGCACAAGACTTACCCCAGCGACCCAGGACATGCCTCATCACACACATTGCAGGCCCAAGACTTACCCCAGCGACCCAGGACATGCCTCATCACACACATTGCAGGCACAAGACTTACCCCAGCACCCAGGACATACCCCATCACACACATTGCAGGCACAAGACTTACCCCAGCATCCCAGGAAATGCCCCATCACACACATTGCAGGCCCACGACTTACCCCAGCACCCAGGACATGCCCCATTATTTTACCCAGACTTACACAATAATAAATACACAGCATCCAATTACTACAAAAACAACTTGTATTGTTTATTAGTCAGAAGCCCATCTAATCCCCCCCTCACTCCCCATTACTGACTGTGTCCACTGGGTTAATGACTCATCAATAAGC